>JARHVA010000371.1:1742500-1905000 GCA_037957365.1 Torreya grandis | reverse complement strand
TCAATATAAATGCTACTAAAGCATGGTAATATTGAATGTGCATAATCCATATACATATGAAACTCCTGTACAACTAATCAATCAATTAATGAGTCACATAAAAATAATTATGATATGTCTATCCATACATCATCATAATGAAAATAATTTACTTCAATATTTATTAAACAACATTAACCCCATTTATATCTATTTAATAAGAAAATCAAGTTTAGTGAGGAAATTAAGATGTAACATATATTGAGTTGAATCCAAGATCAATCTACCATCCAGACTACTATCGAGGGAGAGTATCACCAAAGAGGGTAGAGAATATGGTGATATTAGGGATAAAGATAGGGAGACAGAACCCACACACACCATAATTATTATTGCATGATAATTTCTTTAGGTTTTTGAATAATTCTTTGCATCATTGCTTTATTTTAATTTGAATATGACTCATTTATGTCTATTAGTCTCTTATTTTGTTATGATGTTATCTCTTCATTATTATATAGAAAATAAGTGTATTATTTAAACTAACATATAATATGACTCACTCCCTAATTTATCTAGTCACACTACCCTATGCATAACTAGATCATGTTAACATGATCCTTATCTCATCTGATTATATTTTGGGCATGACAAAATTTTGGTTATTGGTGGCTTATTTTAATGTGTGACTCTTAGATGCATTTTTGTGTAATGTAGAGGAATCTTCGTGTATTTTATATGAGTTGTTAATATAAGTTTAGTGTTTAATAAACTTATGTGTGTGGTTTCATGTGTTACCCTTTTAGGGACCTAGGGGTTGAATAAAAGGGTTAGAATAACACATTTGTTTTATTTATTAAACTTTAGTGCCAAAAGTGATTAAATGTGATTCAAAACACTAAAATATGGAAAATATTATCATTATGCATGTAAATCAGTCTGGTTTTATTCTTTTTATTATGAATTGGTAGTCAAAGATTTTTCATGGAGAGAACCACATCATAATTTGGGCATTTTGACTATGAGTTGAAGTGAAAATAGGTACATGAAGAATAGAGGTTGCATGATGAACAACTGACATTTTACTAGGTGACATAGTTAGACATGTATTAGAGGCCTGAATGACAGAAAAGGAATAATAGAGTCAAAGAATAGAAAAAGGAAGCATAATAGAAAGTGGGGAAGAAGGAGCTCAACATATTTTGCCAAAGTGGTTTTTATCATTGCATTGTTTCAACAAGAATAAATCCCAAAATTTACTAGGTTGGTTATCTTTCTTGTTTACAAATTTAATGGTAAAATGAATAATAAAATAAGAAGGTTTTGATATGGGATTTTTCTTTTTTTAGATTTTTAAAAGTTTGAAATGATAAAGTAAATTTTGAATTGTAAACCCTAGACGTCAGGACTATAAAATTGTAAATGGAAATCATTCCATTTCCAGACCTATAAAACTAAAGACCAAGCCATAAACATAGAGGGTTAAGCTAGGTTGATTTTTAATTCTTTGATTTTTAAACTAATTTATTATTTGAGCTACTAACATATGGTTCTTAATTTGAATAGATGCATTAAACAATTTTAAGTTCAATAAAAAATTTGAGTTTTGTATAAATTTGTTTAAGATCAACTCATTTTTGATTTATGGATTTAACCCTAATTTAGGTGTTGGAATTTTAGGTATATTTATATAAATAATAAATAATTATATATGACTAAATTCATATTTTTATATAACTATATATATTTATATATGTCAAAATATAAAAGCCTATGTTGCTATATATGTTGTTATAGGTTAGAATAGTAATATAGTGTATTGAAGTTTTGTATGCTCAAATGGATTTGTAAATACTATTGAAATAGGAAAAATACCAATTACTCATAAATATTATATATATATATATATATATATATATATATAGGGTCCAAGGATATATACATAGCTATGTAAGATATTTATTTGGCATATACCTTTGGAGTACCTTCGTTTAATAATTATAGGTAATATGGGAAATTTGGAATACTTTCTTTGCCAATTGTAGGGTAATAGGGGAAATATTTGTACCTGTGAGATTTTTTTTTGATAAAAATGTTTGTATAATATTAATATTTTCATGATATTCTAGTTTTGGAAAAGTTATTCAAGTTGTATGTGTTGATAAATAAAGAGTATATTTTCTTTAAAATGAAGGCTTACAGTTGAGTTTAGATTTACCTTTTTTTTTAAGATGTTCAATTTAAGTGATAAATCATTATATGTATATTTGGAGTGCGTGTAGAGCTATTACAAATGATTTTACATATTTACATGATTACATAAATATATAAGGAAAGGAATGTTTTTGCATGATTCACATTTATAAATAAGTATATATATACTCAAAAATATGTGTATATATGTATGTATGTATGTATGTATGTGTGTGTGTGTGTATATATATATATATATGTATGTATATATATATGTATGTATATATATATATATATATATATGCATATATATATATATATGCATATATATATATATATATGTATATGTATATATATGTATATGTATATGTATATATGTATATATATATATATATATATATATATATATATGTATATATACATATATATATATATATATACACATATATATATATATAGGTATATACATACATATATATATACATATAGATATATACATATATATATACACATATATATATATATATATGTATACACACACACACACACACACACACACACACACACACACACACACACACACACACACACACACACACACACACACACACACACACACACACACACACACACACACACACACACACACACACACACACACACACACACACACACACACACACACACACACATATAGACACACACATTCACAAACGTGTGTGTGTGTGTGTGTGTGTGTGTGTGTGTGTGTGTGTGTGTGTGTGTGTGTGTGTGTGTGTGTGTGTGTGTGTGTGTGTGTGTGTGTGTGTGTGTGTGTGTGTGTGTGTGTGTGTGTGTGTGTGTGTGTGTGTGTGTGTGTGTGTGTGTGTGTGTGTGTGTGTGTGTGTGTGTGTGTGTGTGTGTGTATTAATGTGTGTGTGTCTGTCTCATAATTTGAAAAGGATTAGAAAATTAATAACATGTCATCTTTTAACATATCCTTACTATGAAATGTGACATTAGCTATAGCTAAAATTATGAGTCAATTGTTTAGTGTAAATTGGCATATTTTAGCATGGAACTAGTTATAAGGATTACATTTATAATCAATTCGGTGTTTATAGTATGTAATGTGAATTTTTATATAACTTAGGTGCATGTAAAAATTGTGTGTGTGTGTGTGTGTGTGTGTGTGTGTGTGTGTGTGTGTGTGTGTATTAATGTGTGTGTGTCTATCTCATAATTTGAAAAGGTTTAGAAAATGAATAACATGTCATCTTTTAACATATCCTTACTATGAAATGTGACATTAGCTATAGCTAAAATTATAATTCAATTGTTTAGTGTAAATTGGCATATTTTAGCATGGAACTAGTTATAAGGATTACATTTATAATCAATTTGGTGTTTATAGTATGTAATGTAAATTTTTGTATAACTTAGATGCATGGAATTTTTTTTTAAAATATAAGTTTGATGTCATAATGAAAGATACATTAAACATAGCTTGTATGATTATATAATTATATGTTAGTTACATTAACTACACTTAAACTGTAATTATTTTGTGTTTGTAATTTATAGACAATGATTGGGATGTTGTATTTATATATAATTTAATAGTAGTTGAAAGTTATGTGGATATTTATAATATTACAACCCATATATCTATCTTTTAGCATTAATTTATGGTGTATAATGTACTAACTTAGTGAGTGTGTATATGTGTATTCTAATATTTGGACATAGTGATGTTTATAGATGGAAGATTTTCATTTCACATGTTTAGTGATGTTTTTTATGATATAATGTTAGAGGAATGGGTTTCTAGTATCTATATTATTTGTTACATGTATTAGTATACTTAAAACCCACAAGTTCTTGCTGAATTATTGATACTCGCACTATTATCATATACCCATCTATGTAGTGAGGTACATTCACTAGTTGGGAGATTGTATAGGGGATATATGGTCTATGGTTGGTGTGGAAAATTAATCTGATGAAGCTCTTCCTTTCCAACAATTTTCAACTAATGAATAATTACACTCATGGCTTGCTACTAATTGAATGAGCTTATTTGATGCTCATATGTTTTGTAGAACATTATAATATGTGTATTCTAATATTGAATACTATACATGTGTAAGTTTGGTATAACTATCATGGACTATTTATTAAAATATTTGGATGTCTTTGTAAAATTAATATGAAAGTTTGATTTCTTTATTTGGTTGTATATTGTTCCAAAATCTAATTATTTTTTAGTAGTGTTTGTACTTATATTATAAGTTGAAATATGATTTAAATCTATATTTGGGATGTTATTATCAATTTCATATTTCATGTTGTTATAAATTATTTTAGTATTTAAATGGATAAAATTAATAACCATTATTTTAATAGTAACTAAATACATTTATTACTATATACATTTAGTTAGTAAATAGTAACATATTAATTAATAATGGAATGAGTTAAAAAATATTTAATTAACTCTAAGTTGACCTAGTTGGTTTATAATAATAACAAGCACAACCTCAGGTAAAATCTAAAGATCAACTAAAACTAATGTCCACATCATCACAAATAAATCCAAAAAGGTGTAAATCATTGGGCCCACAACCATCATAACTAGATACATGGACTCATAGATAAACATATTTACTAAGTGAACATTGAATGCCTACCACATTACCTTGGTGTAATTTTCATCCATTGGGAATCACACTTGAATAGGTGTATAATGTGCTATTTGATTATTTTTAAAATGATATGTATGATGAAAAAGAGGATAAATATTTTTTATTCTATAAATATGTTCAAACATGCCAAGTTCAAAATGAATCCCCTCCATTTTTTTAATTGAAATTAATACACCTACATAATCTATTGTCAAGGAAATAATGGCACAATAAGATAAGTAAATTTTCAAAATGAAATATTTATTTCAAGAAAAGGTGTCGAGATCAGATTTTCAAACAAAATTTGTTACATCTACATATAAATGAGCATAGTGGGACAAATGGAAGAAGGGGATCAAGACAAATATAAATCCCCAAGGGAGTATATTATCATAGAAATTAATGAAAAAAAGCCAAACCATTTAGGTTACTAGTGTGAAAACTTTTCATGCTCTAAGAATCATAACCACACTCCAGCCTTGTAAAGTGAATGGAGACATTCAAAATTATAGAGGATGCACCCAAGGAATCAAAATAAAAAGTAATAGGAAGAGAGACACGTGCTATGAAAATTATAGAATAAACTATTGGTGCTTATCTACCACTCATAGCCTCATATTCACCTTATTCTCAAACACATTCATAATAAGCTCCTTTTAGATTAGAAACTATCAAGTCTTTGGATAGAGACATGCAATAAGAGCAAACACAAGAATACCGACCCCATCAGTAGGAACACCTTGATCAACTACTCTTTAAATATCAAATATAAGAGAAACCAACATAATAAAATATCAAGGAAATGATGGATGAATATAAAGTAGATGAGGAAAAAGGGATATAAGTAAAAAGATTCATTACTTGAATGACTAAATCAATACAAGGAAAATCTATGCAAGAAATGGAAAAGTATAATAATGAGTCTAAATAGGATAAAGTAACAAAAGGTACAACTGATAAACCTATAAAAAATAAAGAAGAACATGTAAATAAGGAGTATTAAAAGGTAACAAAATTTAGGAAGGTAATTTAAGGCCTAGTTTAGACATCATCAAACTAATGAAATCTAGGATAGGATAAAAAACCATAAGGAGATATAGTAATACAAGTTGGAGGGGGTGAAACAAATACAACCATTGGGAAATCCTATATGTTCAAGTTTAGTAAAATGTGAAGAAAAAAAAAGAAGAATCACAAGGTAAGTATGATTATAATAGATCGTATTATATGGATGCCCAAGATCTAGTGGTATGACACAAAACTTTCACACTTATAGTTTCACACATTAAACAACCACCATTGACATCTCCAGCTTCTTCAACTCAACTTTCCTTACCAACTTGAATATAGGAAGTTTCTTTGGATACTTTGAAATTTTTTGATATGGGTTTTATGTACACCTCAAATAGTTTTAAATGATGTAACCTCTAATGTTTTTATATCTTTGTATAACTAGGTTCCACTCTAAGGCACGAGTTGTAGGTATGTGGTTAGAATAACTAGGTGGTGGAATAACAAGTTGAGACTATGGATTACTTAACCAAGTTTGTCGATGGACGTGTGGATTATAATAAAAGGATAAATCAATTGGTGAGTTAGATGAGTGGGATACTAATCTATGGTGGGTATACCTTAAACAAACTTCAAGAAAGGGAAGGGTAAGGCCAAAAAGAGGTTTCTATGTCTTTGAAATGGAATTTCTCAATATGTCTTTTTGGTGGAGAACTATCTCAATAACCAATGTTTATTGTTTTCAAAATTTTTACACTTGCAAACAAACATGGTTGGGAGTTTGGTTGGTTAGATATAGGATTCTCAATGGTCTCTATTGAAGGTTTCTCTTCTCAAGGCTATCATTGTAAACCTTTATATAAGAGGTTACAACTCAGACCAAGAAGTTATCTAAGGTAGTTATGACTCACACATAGAATACTATATCAAATGAGATAATTATACCTTGGATTATTGATTCAACTTATGCTAATTTCTAAATCAATGAAACATATCAATCTTCTAGATATTGCACATCTAGGACTAATATTCATTAACAAAATGGTCAGATTCATCCATAACATTGACACCCATAAGAATTTTTGAATCAATTACAAACAAAGAAACTTATAATTCATTAACATAGAAAGTGAAGAAGAAATAACAAACAATATTGCATGACAATCAATTCCTTGATTTCTTCCTTTATTTTCATTCAAAAACTTTGACCCTTTAAAAAGAGAGTTTTACATGTATATATAGATATTAGAGAAGGGATCAACTCTCCTCCAAGTTTATAAAAATTCAATTACATATAAAAAGACTATAAGATAAGTCTCATTTACATGTCAATGTATTAAAAATATCTTATTCATGTAACATGTGCATGCTACCAAAAATAATGTAGTTAATTATAATATATATGCAACTAAGAGTTAACTAGTTGATTATAATTGTTACATGTAAAATGTACAAAATTAGACTTTCTATAAATTAGATATTGATTAACTTGTCTCAAAACTATCATCAAAACTATTGTAGTATTAGTGGTCAATGATATAGTAATTAGATTTGAACTTGAAGATTCATTGGTTGATTGGACTATTGTTACCATGGGGACTATAGTATGAGGGGGTGTTGATGTGGCTATAATTTTAGGCACTATAGGTGGATTCGATGTAATGGAACTAGTAGGTGGAATTTATTGGGTAGTTTTCTTCTTTGCATCTAGGTCTTGGTAGTGTTTGTATGCCTTAACATGCTTTGCTCAGATTAAGTTATATCCAAAAGGTGCAGCCTAGTCACCCTGCTTGTATGTTCCATCAGTTTGTTATGCTATACCTTGGTGGCTCTGAATCTAACCCTAATTTTACCTCTATCTCCTTCTTTTCTATACTTAATTTGGCTTCAATGTCTTCTAAGCTCAAACCTTGTAGATGTTGATAGAGTCTTCTTTAATCATTTTAACAAATGTATCTCAGGTAACTAATTTGCCTATGTTATCTCTAATTGTATTCGACTCCAACTCTATAAAAAAAAATTAGCCTCTTTATTTTATTCAAAAAACTTATTCACTAAAGCCTCAAAGGATAATACCTAATCTCAAGCCTTATGTTCTTATTAATGCTAAATTTAAATAATTTGATGCCTCTAATAGGGTCATCAAGTCCAAATGGCTAAATTCCTTATTAGGGTTATATAGTACTAAGAAATTTAGCTTACTATCATCCTATTTGTGGCTTATAAATAATTTCATTATATTATTGAATTTAGGATCCAGACTGACTCTCAAAGAATGAATAGAATCTCATATAGCCTAAGTGATTCATCATATACATCCTACTTAATGCCTTGGGGAACCCAAATTAATTTTTATTTCTCTCTAAGAGTCTCCAACTCTTATTCTAGCTCTTGTCTATCCATTTTGGTCCCTTCATGTATAGCAAGGATTGATTTTATGTGGGTTTCCATTTATGAATTAAGGTCCTCAATATAAGGGGATTGACCCTTTTATCTATTATGCCTCTTTTTGAGGGAATAAACTTCTTCCCTCTCTTTCATGATTAATGTCTTACTTGAGATATCCTCAATTTTCTCTTCTTTACCCTCTATACTGATGTTATGGACTTATCAAATAGTGATCTCACAATTTTTAGTTCATTTATCTTTAGATTTGGCCTATTAGATGTCAAGGCTCCTAATTCCTTATCCTAATATAGAATAGTGATCTTTGAGGGACTAGAAGTCTAAGCTTTAACTTGTGCATGTTATTCAAGCTATATCTAATTTATATTGTAAGGATTGGGTATTTTTGGCCATATGATCTTTGACCATTGTATGTTTCCATGTTGTGGTATTAGATGGACAACAAAGATTGGCTACCTCTTAGGTGCCCTTTTGGTTTTTACCATTGTGTTTATGGTGGTTGGAGTGGAAGAAGATAAGGGTGAACCCAATTAGGTAGAAATAGATGTACTTAAAGTGATGGATTGGGCAATGGCTAGAATGGACAAAGCTAGTGTTGATGGGGTGGATGTTAATGGAATCTAAACTATAGGAATGGGAACTGAAGAGATGGAAACTATAGTAGTGGAGGGTAAAGTAGGTGTACTATTTGTGGGATAGTTCATATATGGGTGAATGAACATTAGACCTTAATAAATTTCCTGTGGAGGAATGAATATGTACACAACTATCTTAGGGGTGATACAAATTGTATGTAATGATATTAAATGGGAAAAACATAAAGGGGATGTGAGCAACGGACCCTTACCATATGGTTCACATATAATAAGTGCCTTGGCCTTGAGTTATTATAATATTAAAACCTTTTCCTATTATATCTCCTCCTCTCCCATCTCTTGTGTAAGAGGGGTATGTGGTATGTCTCCCTTGGGCTTCCTTTGATAGGCCTTATTTATTCTGCCTGCTTGTGGGGCTATTGCCTATGATTGAAGATAAGGGGCAATAATGCTTGGTGTTTGGGATAAGGAATATACTATTTCCTTTTCATAAAATGAATCCAAGCATATAATACCATCTTATACTCTCTCTACACTACTTCCTACTTGAGTTAGCTCCTCAACTAGCTCTTTTTTGACCTGTATCAATTTAAATGTGGAAGATTGAACTTGGAAGACTAGTTCTTCTTCTGCTTGTGTGGAGGCAAGTAATTATTTTTCCTCATCTTGTTCTCCAAGTAATGGTGCGTATCCTATAAACTATTATTGGTCTTGGGGTTGGCTTTGAGCTATTTGGGGATCCCGTCCCTCTTCCTATGGTATCTATGATTTCCTACCACTCCAAAAATCTAAGGATATCCATCATCTAGGAGGTTGAATTATAAAATTTTCTTCACTAAGTGTAAGATATGGTTTTTCCTATATCACTCTCAGCAAGTCCTCACTAAATCAAAAATTTGTGTCCCTTTCCTTGACGTCTTCATTGTCCTTGTTGTTGAGGTCAACATACCCCCATTTTTGAAAAATAAGGGCCCTTGTTTCAAATATTGAAAACTTGTACTAAAGATTAGATTTTTCACTTGATCAAATTACCATTAACATGTTAACACATTATTTCTATTTGAATATCATCCACTCCAGTGGTTTGTTTGACATGTTTACATATGATAGTTGTTTTACTTCATCTAATGTTGTTAATGGTTTCTTCTTGTGTTTCTAAGGTGCAGGTTAATGAAGTCCCAATTGTGTGAACACTGTTCAAGGTTTTGTGCTTTAATGTTAAGTTGACCCCATTTATTAAAACTTGGTGTTTAAATTGATTAATTGAATTCATATTTTGAATATCCAAAAACCTTTGGTCTAATTGTTTAACCTAAGTCCTTTTGAATTGAATTCAAATTTACACATACTTAATTTACATGGGAACATTAAATTATGTCATAGAATTAGTCTAATGTTTTATCCTAAGGTTATAATCATGTTTATTAACATGACCAAAACATTAGGTTCAAAATCTTATACTAATTTCTCTATATTTATCAAAACTCCCTAGTCTATTTTAATGTTCAAGTAGATGTAGGGGCACTTTATTATGTTCTAAACTCAGCCTAAATCCTTATCCTAAAGTTTTAATTATATTTATTAATACAACAAAAAATTTAGGATAAAACTCTATCCTAAGTCTTTTTATTTCTTGAGTCCTAACTTATTTATTTTTATTATTCATAAGATCAACACAAAGATGACAAAAGGTTGAATATTAGAGCTCAAAGGGAAGATCTATGATGCATGGGCATTCACCCAAGTTAAAGTGTCAGAGCTTAGAGATAGAATGTGGTAGTGACAAGTGTCACAACCCTAATGGATGTAATAGAGTCAAGAGGATTAATATCAATGGAGTGCATTGAAATGTACAATGAATATCTAATGGTATGCAAAGAATAAGTTTAACAAAAAGTGGATCATAATCAAAAATGCATTTTTATCCATGCAAAATAGATCTAACAATGTGTATAAAAGTCAATAAGTCAAGAATTCTACAAAGGAAGTAGATAAACCAATCACATTTGACCTCTTAGATTGATAACAATGGTTCACATTGATCTGTTCCAAAAACATCTAATGGTGTAAAATGAATCTAAATTTTTAAAGAGCCCAAAATGAATGGGGTAGTGACACATATTGTAACCATGGTGAACCAAATAGAGATCAAACAATGGAATTTAATCTCTCAGATCATGATTAATGGAAAGCAAAACATGGAATTTTCAAAGGAGCCCAAGTCTAATGAGAGGCTTCCACATGGCACAATGGTGTGTGTTTACAAGAAGAATAGAAATCCCACACATCTACCACATGACACACTCTTAGGAAAATCATTTAAAAATTGATGGTCTATAATAAGTTAAAGATAGAGGACTCATTTCAAGATAAAAAAGCATATTTAATCAAGTTATAAGATTACATGAGGTGTTTACACATGTCCCAAAAAATACAAAAGGTCACATTTTGAAATTAATGTAAAAATTGACACGGTGGAGCCACATAAGCAAAAGAAGTCAATTCAAAATGTTTAAAGGACCCATAAACATGAAAGGTATAAATAATTAATCTGAGCAAAATCTATGGCATGAAGCTCATAAGTTTAAACTCAATTACCTCCATTGAAGCCATGTAGCAACCTTTAAGAAATCCCTAAGTATACAAAAGCCCTAGTTTGTCCCTATTTTCATTTTAATCAAGCTGAGGAAAATTGAAACATCATTTACACAAGGATAATTCAATCAAGATTTTGACTACAATCCACTAGTGAGATATTTGACAAAATTCATAACAATGGTTGATCAAAAGAGTGTTTCAAAAGAGGATGTGGAGCTATACTTAATGATATATGTTGAAGGTCATATTTTCAATGACACCAAGTTATATGCTTCTACCTTGAACAAAAGAGACAATAACTAGTCAAAATAGTTTTGAATGATTAGAAATCAACCATCCACCACCTGGGAAGAGTAGAGAAAACTCTTAACCAAGATAATATATGATGAAATTATTATAATTAAAATGACCAAACTTCATTATACAATAATGAATCCTGAGGTACTCCACTACATTGACATTCTTGCTCTTATTTTAAAAAAACTATGATAGATAAAGGCATGATAATTAATGAACACAATTTGATAAAGGTTGCTTATATTTTTACCATTGTATTTGAGTCATATTATAAGTTTCCAAAACCCCAAATTGACCTATATTAAATTAATTCTTGGGCCAAAGAGAAAAATTTGATGGACACCCTTGCCATGTGGCTAAATTTTGGAAACCAAGTCTTTTTAGACTTCAACAAGAATATCCCTATTAGTCAATTTAGACCTGGGGTCAAAATGATGATGACTATGTTGAACAGATTGTGTGGAAATAAAACTACTACCTATATAGATCTAGTATGAGTACCCATAGTCTATTTTATGGTTGAAAAGGCAACTATGCCCCCTCTAGGTGAAATAATAAGCATCTCATTGACTAGGTAGATCTTTGCAATTAGGCACAAAAAGAAAACCTAGGTTTTCATGATGTCATATCTTCTAGATGCTTTATGTGTAACCACAAAAATCCCAAACTAGAGGGAATGGTCACCAAATGGTACTTAAATAGTCTCAAAATACTAATCTAAGTCACACATCTTTAAATATAGGGATCACATTTAATTTATATGTGAATGCATCTACCCTACCCTAAGTGAAGCCATAACCAACATTTTAGTGTCATGAATTACCCACTGATAAAAAAATATATTGAAACTATGGGTGATATATGGATATATCTATAATTCACTATTATAAGGGTTAAAGAAAAAAATATCTCCTCTTAGGATACCTATTTATTTTCAAAAAAAGTTAGTTGAGCAAGAGGTTGCATACCAACTATTCTATGGCGTTAATGATCTCTAACAGGCTAAAATAAAGGGAATGCTCCTCAACTTCCCATGATAATTGGAAAGACCATATTTAGTTAGTGGGACAATATTAAAGCCACATCCAAGCACAAATCATCTTTTAACTTGAAAATTGATGAGATTAAATAGTGGGATCCCTATGGAAAAGTCAAAGAACATTTGAAAAATAAAGGAATTCTCAATGTACCCTATGATCATGAGCCTGGTGTATTTTACCCTATTTACACCAAGGAATCATTATAATTTGAAGCGAATAGGAAATTTAAGGAATGCAACCTAAAGCTTGAGTCAAGATTAGAAAGAAATCAGAAAATGGATGAAATATGGTAATTGGGACCTAGACAATACCATCTGATTAATGGTGAATCTTCAAGATCCTTACCATTCTAGTCACAAGTAGGAACTCAAGTAGAATAAAGGCCCAAAGAGAAAAGGACATATGATTTTTATTCAAGTTAATCAACTTATGAACTTCCCAAGGAAATAAAAAAGGAAGGATAATAAGAAGTACACATGATAGCTTTATATCCCAATGAGTCTATGGAGGATGCACTTAAGATGCTATCAATATATTATGAGTCATATGATGAAGAAGGATAGGTCAAGGAAATAAAATAAGAGAAGACAAATGCTGAAGAAGTCAATCAGAACAAAGGGAAGTCTCTATAATTGGTCCCTATTGACATGCCCAAAAATAAAGCTAAGAAAATCATTGTCTTAAAGGCTAAGATACCCAAAGTGATACCACCTTTGAAAGAGGTCAATTTATTTCGTGAAGAGAAATTGATATATGGTCCATCTATTCCAGAGTGGTTCATTTATGGACTTATATTGGAGATACCACCCACTATCCATCATCCTTGGGCCATGGTAAAGGTTACTAACATCCCCTTATAACAAGAAATGAATCCCTAGATCATAACACTTCAAGAAGAGGATGCTAGAGGACTATCCACACTAAGTGATTCAACATCTCAATCTTAAATTGATGTCCCATCCCCATAGGTGACTCAATCCATAATTAGATTCAAATTTGACCCAAAGACTACTGGCTTGTTAAGGGTGACTAAGAAGAAGATCATGGCAGGTGGTGAGGATATCACATAACAAAGGGTAGAGCCATTTATTAATTTAACTTAAAAATAAGGATAAATTCATGGAGAATATTATATCTTTGAATAGGATCCCTTAGAGTTAGCCCAAGCATATACAGAGTAGCTATAGGTAGCCATCAAGAGCATGAAATAACCAAAGAACTTGGAAGAACAGGATATGTTATTTGTTCCAGGAGATATGATTAATATTTTTGAAGATACTTTTTATGACATGTTCAAATACTTGAAATATATGAGGTCAAAATAGGATGTAGTGAGAAAACATGATATTGTGGCCAAGACCCAAGTAGCTCAATGGCAGAATTTATACAACAAGGTAAAGGACTTGGTCACTATTTTGATAGAAGAAAAAATTCCTAATTTCAAGATAGTTAGCCTAGCCCACTTGAACATGGTGAGGGTTGTGTTTATAGACAAGATAAAGAGATTGAGTAAATGGTCCAAGAGTCTAAAGGATATTATTTGGATGGCAGACAATTAGAAATCAAAATGATTAATATTCAAGGAAGTTTGGTCATAGATCCAACTACACTTATTCCAATTGTCTAAATCACTAATGAAGAGTTAAAGTATAGGGATAATTAATTCTATAAAGAGGTAATAAATCAAAGCTAAGGAAAGATAAAGGTTGATAATAATAATAATAATAATATAAATAATAATAGGATCCTAAACATGATCCTGAATGTAGAGGAGAAGATTGGTGAAGCCATGTGAATTTGAGAAGTGCTAGATAGAAATGATAAGGATTTCAGAGACCTAGTAGATTAGGAAGATGAGTTTTTCATGTAACCTATCATCAACCTCAATATTATTGATGGACAACATGAAAAGGCAATGAAGATCCTACAACATAAATAATATACCTCAACAACAATGGAGACATAAAGTCAAATTAGTTGACTTAGGTATATTATTTTATAAATTGACATGTATAACATTTTTAAAAGAGAATATTATTTTTTTAAAGGCATGTGAAACTTGTAGAGAACATCACTTATAGGTCAATCCATTAGTAAATCACATAGTTCTATAACATTGTAAAAAGGACATCTATTTATGACACTTGTATAATTGTAATTTTACATGACTAACTAATATACCTCCTTAATTTTATATATAAGGGGTAATATCAATTGTAAAAAAGAGGGAGTTTTGAGAAATAAAACTTCATGCAAAATTTAAATCAATCGATGCAATCAAATAATTCTAAAAAAATTGTCTCGTTTGTTTTTGTTATGGCTATAAGGGATGCTCTCTCACTTGTCTAGTCTAATATTTAGATTTGAATGGTTATTATGAATTCTGAATGTGCACTTTTAAATGTAGATCTATCAATTTTTGCTAATGCTAGATTGATTAAAATTTCTTAGGTTCATTTCATTTTCTTTTCTCTTCTTGTAAATGTACTTATATTTTTTTATTGTAGGGGTAAATCTTTAAATTGAAGCTAGTTTTTATTTGCATTATTTCCACATTTCTTAGATGTTTGCCTGATGTGTGATAGGTTTTGTGTTTAATTTGTTTCATGTCATACACTAGTTTTAAGTGCATGTTTAGATGAAATTTGAAAATTTTCATACATATTTCTTCTCTACCCTACCCTTATTTTTGCTTTTTTTATCAATTCACTTTATATTAGCTCTATTATAAATATGCACTTTAGCTTAGTTTTAGAATTAGATTTTGAGAATAATTCACTTCACTTAGTCTAGATTACTTTCATTTTCACAAGTTAGCTATTAAGCCATGGTTGCTCCCAACAACCAAACACTATAAATTTTATGAAACAGTTCACTTGTTCTATTTTTATTCCACCAAAGATATCAATAATATCATAACTTGCAACTCATGCAATGGAATATTTCAGCCCATAAATGAGTAGTTTTTCTTAAACACTCAAACCCACCTATGATACACTTTTTGGCATCAATAGGAAATGCATTTTGCTAGCACTAGAAGGAGGGCCTTTAGTTAATATTTATGAATTTGTAGTGTCTTTGCTAACATTAGTGACTTATATTCAAAGGTTAGTGAATTATTTGCATATTTGTCTTGTCCTTAACTCAATTGTGTAAAGATCATTAATGTTCATGGTTTCAGGCCAATCTTTAGGGTCATTTAGCTAGAGATAGGTATTCTTTGAATATTCACGATAAATAGTTGTAAAATTAACTTAAGCTTTGTAAATTTCCCTCATTTGAAATTAGTGATGGAAAATTTTCTCAAAGATTGATTCTTTGCAAATTTAGGTTTATTTGAAATTAGGCATGTAAATATCATTAATATTCTCAAATTTAGATATATCTTTGAGATTATTAAGTCAAAGATAGTTGTCTTTTGAATAGATATATATAAATTTGTGCAAATTTTGCTTAACTTAAGAATATTGAATGTGAAAATCTACTCATAGGTAATAATTGGACTATTATTTACAAGAATTGAGATAAATATCATTCATATTTTCAAAGATAAGGTTTCTAAGTCATATTTTTTTAATAAGACTCAATGTTTACAAGATGGAACCACCAAGAATCAGGACTAGCTCATGGTCTAAATCAAGATTACCTCTAATTTCATTAGAAGTTCATAGGAGATCAAGATAAAATAAAGGTAAGCGAAGGGTTTCTAAATCTTATCCTACTTCACTTATTCATGGTTCTTTTTTGTTCAATCCTTATCAAGATATGGCTTGATTAGGTGGATATTCCATTAATGTACCTAGTCAGGTACATGACTACCCCAAAATTTTGAGAAATATTTACCATATTTCAGTCTTAATGGTGTTGTCACAACTAAAGAACATATTAACATTGTCAAAGCTATTTTATTATTGTTGGATGTAGTTTATAAAGATGTTTCATGTAGATTATTTCCATTTACTTTAAAATAAGATACATATGAGTGGTTTCTCAACCTTCCTAAGAATTATATCACTAGTTGGAATGACTTTAATAGAATTTTTATTGATCAATTTGGTAAGATCATCAGTCCTTGCATTCTTTATCAATAATTCACCACAATGAATAAAGATTCAAGTGAGACCATTAGAACCTTTAATGTTTGATTCCAAAATGTGTTAAATAGAACCATAGCTCCTTATCCTTGGATTTATAAATTTATAAGGATCCATTGGACCCCATGAATTTTGTGTTTATTAAAAGTTTTATTGGATTTATAAATACATTAGCCTTGGCCTGTGTTGAAGTTGTAGTAATCAATGATCAAATGCAGCCTCAAGGTCAAATTTTATATGTCATTCCCAATGTTAATCTTAATTTCCCTACACTAAATGTCATTTCTAATGTCAATCATAATATGCTTGCTCTAAACCAAACACCGGTGTTGAACAAGTTGCCCTTAAGCCATGCTCATTATGGCCAAAATCTAGAATTCTTTAATAATTATACAAATGGATTTCATCCTCAATAATAAAGAGATTTGGTGCTAAAAAATAGAAATAATACTCAAGTTTATAGATTAGAGGCACCAAAAAATGAGAATGAGTCCATACTCAAGATGGTTCAAAGCTGAGTACTAACTTCCTTCAGTTGCAAAAATAATTAGGCAATACCAGGGAAAACTCCAATAGGAATTATGCTTATCAAAGGTTTAATAGACCTAACAATGATTTTCACAATGGTAAAAATGGAAATAATAATAAAAATAGTGAATCATCATCAAGTTATAATAATCTTGAGATTAATATTTGTGATGTAGCTCTAACCAAATATTAATGGGTTCACAATATTTCAAAGCATGGTGAGTTAGATTGAATTGAATTTTGTAATTCTTTTGATTTTTTTTCAAGATGAATTAGATACATCCAAGTGGTGGATATTCCTAATGCTTATGGGATATTTCCAAGCATAGATAGAATGAAGTCTTTAAATGGTTACATTTATAGTGATTATTCACATATGTGGCTTCCATGGAAGGGAGTTTCAAATCAAATTCAAATTAAAATAGAGCCTAAGATGAAACATGTGATCATCAATTGAAATGATACAAATGAAAGGGTCATCATGTCAAATTATAATTTATAATTTTATATTGTTTATGCCTCTAAGGTATGTAAATATAAAAATACTCATGCTATGCTTGGAATATGGAAATTATATTTTGATGGTGCTAGATGTAAATCTAGTTCTAGGGTAGGAATTATTCTAATTAACCCCATTGGGAAAGAATTTAGTACTTGTTATAGAACTTTGTTTTCAAGAACTAATAACTTGGAAAAGTATGAGGCTCTAATTTTAGAATTAAAATTTTCCATCAAACATAAGGTCAAAGAGAAGCTAGTGGATGGTGATTCAAAGCTAGTGATTAACCAAGTTACAAGCAAATACCAGTGCAAATTTTATTACCTTAAGAAATATAAGTTTAGATTTTTGGACTTGATAAAGTACTTTTATGCTTTCAATATTATATCAATCCCTAGGGAATAGAAAAATATTATTGATGAGGTAGCCTCAACTACAACTAATCTCATGTCTAATCAAGAATCTAAACTAGGAAACCTTAGTGATGAGTTAGTTTCATATCCCTTAGTCCCTGATAATATCAAACATTTACATGTATTCAATTATGACAAATATATTTTAGACTACTTGAATAGTTTAGATGTATTTGAGGCTCACATCATTGATGAGGTCAATGAAAATGCTCTTGATGAAGGTAACATTGATGATAAAATTATGCAAATAACTGACAAAAATTTCTTAAAGGCATGATTGACTTAGAAAGATTATTTGATATAGATAAACTAGATGAAACTATTAAAGTTCCTAAGGTGAATGGGAAAGATTATAATATAATTGACCGAGGACCACAAGGTGAACCCTAGCTAGCCAATATTTATACAACCTACACTAATGAAGTGTTGAGAAAGACTAAAGAGTTGTTGGTTAGGTAATGAGATGTTATAGCATGGTCTTATGAGGACTTAGATATCTTTGATCTTAGAGTCAATACTCTTACCATATTGTTAAAATAAGCCTTCAAGCCTCTTAGGCAAAAGAAAAGACCAACAAACCTTTTGCTAGAACCCCTGATATAGAAGGAGGTCAAGAAGTTTTTGGATGTAAAAATAGTTTGTACCATTAAACACTCTACTTGGGTAGCTAAATTAGTACCAGTCAAGAAGAATAATGGGGAAATTATATTATCCATAGACTTTAGAAATCTAAATAGAGCTTCCAAAAAAGACAAATATCCTTTACCTTCTCTTGACCAAGTCATCCAAAGTGTTAGTGGTTCAACAATGATGTCTTTTCTTGATGGTTTTTCAGGTTATAACCAAGTGCTTGTGAACAAGGAAGATAGATTAAATACTACATTCAATACTGACTGGGGAACTTTTGCCTATAAAAGGATGCCATTTCGATAATAAATGTAGGTGTAACATTTTAGAGAGCTATGAACCATGCTTTCCAAGGGCTGATAGGTACATGCATTATCATTTACATAGATGATCTTACTACTTTTTTTAAAATAGGGAGAATCATATCATGCACTTACAACAAGTATTTGAAAGGTGCAGAAGGTATGGAATTTCTCTCAATCCCAAGATATACATTTTTTGTGTTACCAATGGAAATTTAATAGGACATGTTATAAATAAAGAGGAAATTTTTATAAACCCTGATAGAGTAGATGTTATATCTAAGATATAACCCCTTAATAGTAGAAAAGAATTGAAATATTACTTTAGGAAAATCAACTTTGTGAGAAAGTTTATTTTTAGTTTTTTAAAAATTGTGAGACCATTAAATGAAATGTTGAAGAAAGATTCCAAGATCACATGGAATGAAGAAACAATAAAATACTTCAAGGACATAAAATAAGAAATAGTGCAGGCATCAATGTTGATAAGTCCTGATTTCACAAAGGATTTTTATCTTTTTTTTTACCATATAATTACAACTATTTTAACTTAGAAAATAGATGGATGTGATCATCCTATTGCTTTTATGGTACCAATTTTAAAAGTGTTGAGTTAAACTATTCTCTAATTAACAAGCAAGAATGTGCTTTAGTTAAGGCAATAAATAAATTTAGGCACTATATTCTTAGGAATAAGGTGCATGCAATACTACCAAACCCTGCCACTAAAATCATACTTAACTAATGTGAATTATGAGAAATAAGAGGTAAATAGATGTCTTTACTTCAATAACATGATCTGGAAATTAAGATTGACAAGTTGGTAAGATGTCAAGGTCTGATTCAGTTAATTACTAACACCAACCCTAAATTAAAAGTCATGTAGGTGAATCAATAGAGTTTTCAACCCAATGATTGGTATGATTCAATTATTCATTTGATAATCAATGTTTCTTATCTTGTAGTGATAAATAGAGAGTAAATGAGAGCTTTAAGGCTCAAATAAACACATTTATTGATTAAATATGGAGTAATTTTCAAGAAGAATTATTAAATAATATACCTAGGATGTGTTTCTAAAGAGGAAGCATTAGAGATCCTAAGTAATTTTCATGAAAAGCTTTGAAGTGGGCACCCATCCAGAAGGACAATAGCTAATAATATCCTTAAGGATGGTTATTATTGGCTTATAATCTTCAAAAATACTCACAAGCATGTAAGAGAGTGTCATGTGTTTTAGATATTCAACACTAAAGAATCCAAAGAAACTATGTCATTAAAGCCAACATTGATAAACCTTTTGATTAATGGGGATTAGAATTTATAGGGACCATCAACCCTAATTATTCAAATGGACATAAATATGTCCTAACTACTATCGATTAATACACCAAATGGATAGAAGTAGTGGCAACCAAATAATGCAAGATAGAATATGTGATAATGTTTTTGGAGGAGAACATATGTACAAAATTTGGAACACCAGTATCTCTATTTTGTGATAATGGAACTAATTTCATATGCATTGAAATAACTAAGTGGGCATATGATAATAAGATTGTTCTCAATTTTTCACCAAACCATTACCTTCAAGGTAATGGAGTCTCTAAATCAACTAATAAAAATTTGATGAAAGCCATCAAAAATTTGTTGCTAAAAATTCAAGAATATGGCATAAGTTGCTCAAGTATGCCCTTTGTATAGATAAAAATAGAGTCATGTAATCTCTGAGGGCATCACCATTTCTTCTTGTATATGGTTAAGAACTTATATTTCCAATCATTCTCAATATGCCAACCTACAAGTTCATGCAAGAGTATATGGAAGAGGATCATGAATTTGTAAATTAAATGTTACTTGACATTATTAAAATGGAAGATGAAAGAGAAGGAATTTTTTTCCAATTTTAGTAGACATAAAACCATAGTGAAGAGATGGTTTGAAAAACATTCTAAAACTAAGGTGTTTAGGAAAGGATACCTAGTCTTTCTTTTGGAAAAAGCATCTGAACCTAGTAGAAAGCATGGAAAATTCACACCTTTATGAATTGGTCCCTAATAGATTATTGAGATACTAGGAGACAACACGTTCAATCTCAAAGAATTGTAGGGATTAGAGTTTACTTTTCCAACAAATGGGTAATATCTCAAGCACTACTTCTCTGCTACCCTACCCCAAGTATACATGGATTAATCTATAAGACTAGTTAAAGTTAGTATAGATAGGCTTAACTTAGGTTTCTTTCTTTTTCTTGTTTGTAAATATTACATGTAAATATTTGTTTTCTTGTGTTTGTTTTATTTTTGTGTATTCCATTTTTGTTTTTTTTGTTACTTGATTTTAATAAGTCTTTCCAAGATAGTCCTCAATCTCTAATTCATGTAGTTTCTCAAAGGTCAACAAATCAAGAATGCGGGTATGACTCTTAACCAATGGTTGATCATGGATTCTAGAAATGTGAGCTTGATGTTATGATTTGAATAAAGTGATAAGGATTGGTAAATATATCAATTGTTCTTTAAAATATTAACCCGTATTCTGATTTAAATATGGTTCTAATAAGGAGTGCACATGTTGAATGAAAGTTTGAAGCATCAGGATAAAGTCATGTTAACACTTGAGAAAAATTATTACATGGGATGAAGTTTATGACCAAGGATTACTGTCTAAAGGTCAAACATCTGACAAAATCCTAAAACTTGGCTAAATTATGGTTCCCCACCTTTATTGGAAAGATAAATATATTAAAAAAAAAAAAAAAAAAGAGCTTTATTGAAAATAAAAAATATTTTTAAGCAAAGGTGATTTAGGTAACCTCTACTAGGGCTATGAATGCTCGAATGGTAGTGGATCAAGGCCTAGAGTGGATCCAAAGATAACTCTATTAGGGCTATGTATGTTTGGTTGGTAGCAAAGCATACCCAATCCTTCCCTATTTATGAAGCATGATTCTTAATAAACATTTAAATATGTTACAAGTCAATTTTAATAATCAAGCTCATGAAATCTAGAAGTCATTCTCTAAATCCTGTGGTAATTAGTTAAGGAATCAAAACCACACACAACAAAACTAAGTTCTAATGTTTGAGCCTAATTCTACCTAGGTAAAACTTATTTTGATCATGAGTTGGTATTAATAATGGTACCTGATCATATGGAATGAGTATTCTAGTTATTAGTTCAAACTAGAGTATTTAAGTTCTAACATTTGTCAATTTTTCCTCTAGAAGTCACCATTTGTTGAGGCCAACATACCCCCATTTTTAAAATTTAGGGACCTTTGTTTCAAATATTACAAATTTGTACTAAGGATTGGATTTTCCACTTGATCAGATTGCCATTAGCATGTTAACACATTATATTTATTTGAAGATCATCTAAACTAGTGTGTTTTTTACATACATATGATACTTGTTTTACTCCATCTAATGTTGCTAATGGTTTATTATTTTGTTTTCAAGATGCAAGTTCAATTAAGTCCTGATTATGTGAAAAATATTCAAGGTTTTTTACTTTAATGTTAACTTGACCCCATTTATTAAACCTTGGTATTTAAATATATTAATTGAATTCATATTTGAATATCCAAAAACCCTTGGTCTAATTGTTTATCCTAAGTCCTTTTGAATTGAATTCAAATCTACATGGACTTAATTTGCATGAGAACATTTAATTATGTCATATACCTAGTCTAATGTTTTATCCTAAGGTTCTAATCATGTTTATTAACATGAACAAAACCTTAAGCTAAAAATCTTACACTAAGTTCTCTATATTTCCTAAAACCCCCTAGTCCATTTTAATGTTCACATAGATGTGGGGACACTTTATTATGTTATAAACTTAGCCTAAATCCTTATCCTAAAGTTTCAATTATTTTTATTAATACAACAAAATCTTTAGGATAAAACTTTATCCTAAGTATTTTTATTTCCTAAGACCTAACTTTATTATTTTCATTACTCATAAGATCAATGTGAATATGACACATGGAACAGGTTTAACATCAATTAGATCACAATCAATGTTGCACATTGATTCATAAAAAATAGATATAATGGTGCATAGAAATTTCAATAAGTCAAGCATCTTGTAAAGAAAGTAAAGTAACCAATCACTTTTAACCTCCTAATTGAGATTAATTGTTCATGCTGACCATTTCCAAGAAGATCCAATGGTGCAAAGTGAAGCTAACTTTTCAAAGAGCCCAAAATGAACATGGTAATGACATATGTCATAACCACGATGAAGTAAATAGAGATCAATCAATGGAATTTAATATCTTAGACAATGATCAATGATGAGCAAAGCATGGACTTTTCAAAGGATACTAGGTCTAATGAGAGGATACCATGTGGTGTAATGACATTAAATGATGGCATGTGTTCACAAGAAGCATAAATAGCCTATAGATCTACCACATGGCATACTCTTAGGAATATCATTTGAATGTTGACAATCCATGATAAGTCAAAGATAGAAGAATCATTTAAAGATCAATGGATCATATTTAATCAAGTTCTAAGATTATTCAAGGTGTTGACATGTGTCCCAAAAAGGATAAATAGTCACATTTCAAAATTAATGAATAAATTGACATGATGGAGCCACACAAGTAAGACAAGTTAGTTCAAAATATTTAGGGGACCCATAGACATAGAAGGTATAAAAAATCAATCCAAGTACAATATAAGGCATGAAGCTCATAAGTTTGAACTCAATTTCATCCATTGAAGATTTTTAGAAACCTTCAAGAAAGCCTTAAGTGTATGGAAGCCCTAGTTTATCCCTATTTTCATTATGATCAAGCTAATAAAAATTAAAACATCATCTACATAAGGATAATTCAATTAAGAGTTGTATTTTAGTCCACTAGTGATTAATTTGATAAAATTCATAGTAATGGTGGCTTAGAAGAGTGTCTCAAAGGAAGATGTGGAGATATACTAAATGATTGATGATGAATGTTGTATTTTCAAAGACACTGAGTTCTATACTTTTGCTTTGAACAAGGGAGATAATAACTAGTTGGAATTATTTTGGGTGATCAAAAATCAACCAGCCATCACTCAAGAAGAGGAAAGAAACCTCTCATCCAAGAGAATATATGATGACATTGTTACAATTTAAATGACCAAACTTTATTATACAACAGTGAAGCCTAAGAAACTCCACTACATTGACATTCTTGATCCTAATTTTAAAGAAAATAAGATAGATAAAGGCATGATAACTAATGAGCATAATTTTAAAAAGGTTAATTATATCTTTGCCATTGCATTTGACCCATATTATAAGTTTCCAAAACCCCAAATTGACCTTGATTCAATCATTTCTTAGGCCAAAGAGAATAATTTGATGGACACCCTTATCATATGGCTAAATTTTGTAAACTATGTCTTTTTAGACTTCAATAAGAACATCCTTATTATCCAATTTAAACTTGAGGTCAAAATGATGATGATTATGTTGAATAGATTATGTGGAAATTTAAATATTGCCTATGTAGATCTAGTATGGGTACCCATAGTCTATTTCATGGTTAAAAAGGAAATTGTCCCCCCTCTAGGTGAAATAATAATCATCTCATTAAGTAGGTAGATTTTTACAATTAGGCATCAAAATAAAACCTAATATTTCATGATGGCATATCTCCTAGATGCTTTATGTGCAACTAAAAAAATCCTAAACCAGAGGGAATGATCACCAAATTAGGGGAAAATAGTATCAAAATACTACTCTAAGTTACAAATCTTTAAATATAGGGATCATATTCAATTTATATGTGGCTGAATCTACTCTACCCTAAGTGAATCCAAAATCAACATTCTAATGTGAAGAGTTAGCCCATTGATCAAAAAATAAATTGAAACTATGGGTGATATAAGGCTATATCTATATTTCACTATAATAAGGGTTAAGGGAACATAATGTTATCCTCTTAGGATACCTATTCATGTTCTAAATAAGTTAGTTGAGCAAGAGGTTTCATACCATATATTCCATGGCATTAATGATCTATGTAAGGCCAAAAGAAAGGGACTACTCCTCAACTTACCAATGACAATTAGAAATATTATATTAAAATAGTGGGATAATATTGAAGATACATACAAGAATATATCATATTTCAACTTGAAAATTGATGAGCTTTAATAGTGGGATCCTTATGGAAAAGTTAAAGAACATTTGAAAAACAAAGGAATTATCAATGTACCCTATGATCATGATCCTAGTGTATTTGACCCTATTTACACCAAGGCATCATCTTACTTTTAAATGACCAGGAAATTTACTGAATACAACTTGAAGCCTGAGTTAAGATTAGAAAAAAATAAGAAAAATGGATGAAATATGGCAATTGGGACCTAGACAATACCATATGATTAGTGGTAAGTCTTAATGACCCCCACCAATCCAATCACAAGTAGGGACTCAAGTAGAATATGGGCCTAAGGATAACAAGCCAAATGAGGTTCTTCAAGTTCATTAGTTTATTAAATTTCTAAGGCAATAGAACAAGAAGCATAACAAGAAGAAGTGCACATCATATAATTAGATCCAAATGAGTCTATGGAGGATACACTTAAGATGATATCAATAGATTATGAGTCTAATGATGAATAATCCTAGGTTGAAAAAATAAAAGAAGAGAAGACAAATGTGGGAGACATCAAGTAGGACAAAGGTAAGTCCCTAAAATTGGTCCCTATTAACACCCCCAAAAGGAAAGTAAAGAAAACCATTGTCTCAAAGGCTAAGAGACTTAAGGTGACACCATATTTGAAAGAGATCAATTTATTTAGTGAAGATAAATTAATATATGGTTTATATATTCTAGAGTGGTTTATTTATGGACCTAGATTTGAGAAACCACCCACTTTCCATCATCCTTAGGCCATGGTAAAGGTTACTAAAATCCCCATGCAACAAGAAATGAAGCCCTATATCATAGCACTATAGGAGGAGGAGGAGGCTATAAGACTAGCCACACCAAGTGATTTATAATCTCAATCTCAAATGGAAGTCCTATCCCCATAGGTGACTCAATTCAAAGTTAGAGTCAAATTTGACCCAAAGACTACTAGCGTGCTAAGAATAATTGAGAAGAAGATCATGGAAGGTGTTGAGGATATCGCATAACAAAGGGTATATCCATTGACTAATTTAACTCAAAAATAAGGACAAATTCTAGGAGAAGATACTATCTTTAAAGAGGATCCCTTAGATTTAGCCAAATCACAGATAGAGTAGCTACATGGAGCCATCAAGAGCATGAAACAACAAAATAACTTGGAGGAGTAGGCTATCTTATCTATTCAAAAAGCTATGATTAATATTATTTTAAGATAATTTGTATGACATGTTCAAATCCTTGAAATATATGAAGTCCAAATAGGATGTAATGAGAAAACAAGATATTTTGGCTAAGAACCAAGTAGCTCAATGGCATAATTCATACAATAAAGTAAAGGACTTGGTCACTATTTTAACAAAAGATCAAATTCCTAATTTTAAGATAGTTAGTCTAGCCCAATTGAACATGGATATGGTTGTATTGACAAAGAAGATCAAGAGCTTGATTACATGGTCCAAGAGTCTAGAAGATATTTCTAAGGATGGAAGACAATTAGAAATCAAAATGAGGAATATCCTAGGGAGTTTGATCATAGACCCAACTAGATTTAGTCCAATTGGCTTAATCACTAATGAAGAATTTAAGTTAGGGCTGATCAAGTTATGTAGGAGTAAATAAATCAAAGCCAAGGAAAGATAGGGGCTGATAATAATAGGATCCTGGACATGATCCTAAATGTAGAGGAGAATATTGGTGAAGCCAAGAGCATTTGAAAAGTGATAGATAGAGATGATAAGGATTTTAGAGACCTGGTAAATTACAAAGATGATCTTTTCATGCAACCTATAATCAACCTCAAGATGATTTATGGACAACATGAAAAGGAAATGAATATCCTATAATAGAAACAAGAGACCTCAATAACAATGGAGACCTAAAGTAAAATTAGTTGACTTAAGCATATTCTTTTGTAAATTGACATGCATAACATTTTGAAAAGAGAATATTCTTTTTGTAAAGGCATGTGTAACTTGTAAAGAACATCACCTATAGGTAATTCCATTATGAAATTTAATAGTTATAAAACATTATAGAAAAGACACCTAACTATTACACTTATACAATTATAATTTGACATGACTGACCAATATACCTCCTTAATTTTATATATAAGGGGTACTATCAATTATAAAAAAGAGGGAGTTTTGAGCAAGCAAACTTTTTGAAAAATTTGGAGCAATCAATGCAAGCAGATAATTCTATTTTTTTTCTCATTTTTTTGTGTGATGGCTATCATGGATGATTTCTCACTTTTATAGTCTAATATTTAGATTTGAATGGTTATTATGAGTTCTTGATGTACACTTTTAAATGCAGAGCTATCAATTTAAGCTAATGCTAGATTTCTTGAAATTTCATAGGTACATTTCATATTCTTTGCTCTTCTTGTAAATGTGCTTATGTTATTTTCTTACAAGGGTAAATATTTAAAGTGAAGCTTTTTATTATTTGCATTATTTCCACATTCCTTATATGTTTTCCTGATGTGTGATTGGATTTGAGTTTATGTTATTTCATGTCATACATTGGTTTTAAGTGTATGTTTAGATGAAATTTTAACTTTGTCATAATATATGTAATGAATATCATCAACATATTTCTTATCTATCCTACCCTTCCTTTTTCTTATTTTTTGATCAATTCACTTTAGAATGGTTTCATTGTAAATATTCACTTTAGCATAGTCTGACTTAGATTTTGAGCATAATTCACTTCACTTAGTCTAGATTACTTTCATTTTCACAAGTTAGCTATTAGGCCACGGTTGTTCTAAACAACCAAACACTATAAATTTTGTGAAATAGTTCACTTGTTCTACCATTATTCCACCAAATATATCAAGAATATCATAACCTATAAATCATGAAATGGAATATTTGAGCCCAAAAATTAGTAGTGTTTATTAAACACTCAGAACCACTTATGATACACGTTCAAGCATCAACACTTGGCATTCAGGAATATAAAATCATGATCCATTGGCTCATGTGTATAAGTGAGGCCAAAGGTATGGATTTTCTTCTAGACCTTGCCATGAGGATACTAGTCTCTATGAGGAAGGGTAGGTAATGAATATACCTTCTTGGAATTCTCATCTTATTTGAGTTACTTGTGAATTATATATTGCACTCTCCCAATGGTGATGTGGGATCCATGGAATGTGGCCTTTTTATTTTTTGTTAATTATTCATTGATGTCATTCCATATCTAGGATGATATTTACTTCTCATGTACATTGTTTAAAATAATATTTGGTAGCTAAAGATGATCTATCTTGTGTGTAAACACCATAATAAATATGTAATCTTAATATATCTAGTAGTCTCCCACATTATTATAAATTGTTCACATAATGTTGGGGGAAATTATTAGTAGAGTCTGGTTGTGGATGGACATATAGAATTGAGGGTAAATGTTCTCAATGATCTTGGCTATGTTTCTCACATATGCGTATATTTGGACATAGGAGTAGTAATCATAAATCCAATTCCTAATGACTTCTATGTTTGGATCCCATAGGACTCTATTTCTTCTATACATTGTACCCATGATTGCATCCAATAGGTAAGACATCATTTTAAAATTTATACTTAGTAACCTCTTATCCTTATGCAAAATCTATTATTGGAGGTGTGCACTAATTACTTCCTCTAGTACATAGGTGTGCTCTAAGGTGCTTATCATGCCCAATAGGGGAACCCACTTTAGGTGCATGAAGTAGTTGCTTACAAGTCCCAAGAGTCTATTTATTAGTGGCATTCCCACATAGATTCCCATTCTAAATTAAGTGATGGGGATAGGGATCTTAACATGTTCTTTCAAAGTGAAACTTTCCCTCAGTAGCATCTATATTGATATATCTCACTCTAGATTATTAGTCTTCTTCCATGTAATAATAGTATATAGATTGAAAGTAATATCTGTAATGGGTAGGATCAAGTACTTGTTAAACACCTCACCTATAATATATGTGAAAATAATGGTGTTATCAAAATAATGAAGGTATCCCGCATCCATTATTCTCCCTTAAAATAATAGGCCCTATAGTAGATCAATGCATGGCATAACCTCCTAATTTATAGCTACATAGTGTAGGGTTTGATACTTGAAAGGAAGCATGTCCTTTACTATATATTTATCTTCAGCTAAAATGTCTTCCTTGAGTGTAAAGAATTTTACATTTTCCACCACTTCCCACAATGCTAAATAATTTGAATAACATCCATCAAATGCAGTATCATCAAACATAGTGTCGAAGTACTTGGTAGAATCCTTAATAGAGAATCAATATGGTGTTGGGTATCCTTTATAATACTTAGATGGTGATGCCATGGTGGTTCTATCAAGTACTAGTATGCTCCAAGCTTTTGATAATGATGTATATCACTAAACTAAATTTTGTGGATTATCAAATCATTATGATAGAACTTAGGGATTCTGGGATCATTTAAGGTTGAAGTTTCTTTGAGATTGAAGATGGAATGACATGAAATTAGCTAGGTGATCAATGTAAATAGATTTAATGCATTGATTTATAGTTTATGCACCATTAATTATTAATGTATATGAGTTTATCACCTTCATTCAATTTTAATTTGACCACCATACCCTAGTGTACATGCCATGTAGGATGCCTTATAATTTAGAGTGACACCATTTTACCTTTCTTCTTTTCCATGTGTCATTATGTGGCCTAGTAAAAAAATCAAAATTTTCTTTCAAGCTAAAAGACTCCAAAGTGTAGAATGTATTTCATAAATATTTGCTCCAAAAAAAATTTATCCAAAATTTTTTGAAACAAAGATTTAGAAATAATGCCACCGATGAGTAAATTTTCCAAAAGAATCCTTCTAATGAAAAGTCATTAAAATACAGTTTCAAAATGGAAACTGTCAACACAAAGCCTCTGACACAAAATTTTATGCAGAGAATATTTATGAAATAAACCTTATGATGAAATGCTTATGAAATGAAAGTTGTTGACAAGAAATTTTTTTAAGATGATGTCTCTGATGAATAAGCTTCCAAAGAGAAAAGACCATGAAGAAAAATACCAATGAAAACTTGTCAAAGTACTTGTTGCTGAAGTGAAATTTCTTGAAACAAAGCTATCAATGAGAAAGTTTTTGCAAGGAATCTTTCCAAAGCTAATGTTTCTATGGCAAAGTTTCTAATCAGAATTTTTTTTTTGGAGAGAATCTTTCTAAAGAAAAATCTTTGAACGAAAGCTTCCAAAGACCAAACTTGCTAAAGAGAAAGTTTCCAAAATAAAATAATATAAATTCCTATTATGCAAAGCCATTCTTTCTATCTTTTTCATTAGATAGGTTAGTTTGAATAAATTATTCCAAATGAAAAAGATACCACAATATGATTCAATGTTATAAGAATTTTCTACAGATCATAAAAGTATCATAACCTTAAAAAACTCATAGGTACCCATCCAATGTATTCATTATTTCTAAAAAAAGGGGGGTCCCTACTTTTTAAATATTAATATAGGGTGGGGTGTGTTGAATACAAAAAATGGTGACTCATAGGGGTGAATACTCTAGAGTTTTCAAGAACCTAGAATCCATGGTTTCACAATCCCAATATCAACCATAAATTTATTCAAAATAAATGACTAAACAAAAAATGGAAAGAGACTCTTAATAATCCTATGCAACATACTATATTTACTTACAACTTGATTTTATATGTGAAAAGTGGTTTTATCTACTTATTGGAGTTTTTTAGGCAAAAGACATAAGGGTGAGCTATAGGTTTCTATTTGATTGGGTGTTAGGTGTATGGATGGGGAGCTTGGGCATTGATCTACTGCCAGCCAAGCATCCATATCCCCAACAAAGATACCTATAAACACCTATTCTTCCTTCCTTCATATTTTTCATAATTCATGGTACATTGATCTTATTTCATCATGTAGGCTTTGAATCCATTTTTTATTTTATTTTGGATTTTTAGATTGTGCCTTTTATTTTATTTTTATCTTTTCTTTATTTATTTTTTGAAAAGAGGAAAAAGGTGACCAAAATGAGATAGTCTTATTAAAGTTTTGGTTTGATAAAAATGTCCCTATCAACTCTTACCCATGTCCATGATTATTACCTTAAACAAGTATTAACATTTTTTTTGCATTTGATCCAAGGGAATAAAGAGAGTTTTCTAAATTTCATAGAATACCTGATGAAATAATTAGCTTTAGGAGATATTCATGGTGAACTCTCTCATTTCTTACCTAGATTAAAATTTCTAACCTAAAATATGTAATTCCCCTTGATTTGGTTTTGATTAAAAACACCTCAAATTGTGTTTGATTATACTAGGATTGACCAAGACTCGATCATGATGAAATCAAAAGAAAACTATTATAGAAAGTAGGAAAATTACCGAAATAAAAAATTCAATTTCTAAAAAATATGAACTAATCTAATAAAATTAAATAACAAAAATTAGGAAACTAACTACTAAATCAAATATAATATAATCATATCCTTATAATAACATTTTATTGTTACTCAGAAACCTCTCTAGATGGGACAAACATGAAGTAATGCTTTAAAAAATGTCCATTGACTGGATATGTTATATCATTACCTTGAATATCCTTCAAATGAAAAACATTATTACCTAAAATTTATGAAATTTGATATGGTCCTATCCATAATAGGGTAAAATTATCATGCATTCTTTTTTTCTCATGGGATTGTAGAACCAAGGAAGAGATACTAAATGCTTTAAATTTAACTATCTTATCAAACCATCTCTTAACCATGTCTTGATCTTGTCTTAAGTCTTACAATTATTTATCCCTATAATCTTCCATTTCAATAATATCTAGTAATATGTACTCTATTTTGTCATCAAGATCCATGTATTCTTGTATACACTAATATGTTGGTAATTTTAGCATTACTGGGAACTATTAATAACCTAGATAACACCCTATTGAAGGTTGATTACTCAGTATCTCCTCCACACCTAGACTAACATTGGAATTATCTAAGGTATGGGATACCTATATCTTAGACCAAACCTCTAGATTTATGAGGCTTGCTCGTCTAATGTATCACTTATGCTCTGATTACTAAAATCTACTACACTCTTTGGGATGAAAAGGCTTAAAAGTATTACTAAAAGGGAAAACTTTTCTACTGATGGTGATACACCTATATTACTAGCTCATCCACTTAATTTGAGCTCATAAAACACTAATAAGCAAAATAAATCACTAAATTCTACAACTCTAAGGACTCTTTTACAATACTATTTCACATAGAGGTTTTATCAAGTGATCAAACTATGAGGATAATGATGGAAGGCCTGATTCAAAGAACTAACCAATCAATATGTCTAATGTTATCTTAATCAATAAACATCAAACATTGTATATGACCTCCATAAGAAGACATACTATTAAATAGGTGATATCAGGACCTACCAAGGGAGAAAATACTACCACATGTGGAAATAAAACCAATATAACACACTATAAAAAGTTATAGGAAAATTAGTCATTTTATTCATCTCAAAAGTTTACAAAGCTCAATATTGGTAGAGTTTAATCATGCCCAAGAGAGGGATCATGAAAATAGGATTAAAAGCCTCAATATATAGAAGTGTGAAACGAATTATCCAATAGATTGGTGTAAAATATATAAGATGAAGTGAAATAAAAATCATCTTAAGTCAAATTTGAGTTTCTATTTGATAATAATAGTCTTCAAGAAGTCTCCTTGTGTCTAAGCCTTACATGTGCTCTTTTTAGCATAGGAATGAGATGGTGGCCATCTTGACTTGTCAAATCTCATTCCTCAACATGCTATGCCAATTTTTTTGTTAACTCCCCTTAATATGATAACAATATAATTTGATGACTTATATTTAATGAATACCATGGAGTATTCATGGATTCCTAGTCAACTCATGTTTAGTCAACTCAGAGTGATTATCTCTTAAGACTCATTAACTACTTCTTAAGCCCTCCCTTACATGAACTATAAATTTGAAAATGAAATTTCATGTAATCTCCACTTGAAGGATAGATATGTTGAATAAGATAACTTCACATAACCTGACTTTCTATAACTTTAATGCCATTTTCATCCTTGTTTGATTAAATATGCCTACTAGGCCAAATCAAGCCTAGTAGACTAAATTTTTATGATTGGTGGCCATTAAAACTTAAAAAAAACTTTGAAAACTTTTAGAAAGGATTAATTAAAAACATGAAAAAATTCATCATATCATTAAAATGGTCATTCTTGGCTTGAAACATCTGTAAATTAGTCAAATAGGTTGACTAGGCTAGCTTTTCCATCATTTCTTGTAGAGTGGCTATTTTGGATGAGATCCCAAGGAAATTTTTATTAATTTTTATTATATATAACCACTTTAATATGAATAAAAATTTCCAAAATTCATTCTCCATGGATTGGAATTCATGTAAATTGCCTTATACCTCATATTTTGTGTTTTTTTCTCTCAAAAACCTATTTTATACCAAATTAGTATAACCTATGGCCATTAACATGAATATATAAGAGTATAATTCATGATACAAGTGATATTAATTAGGTTTCAATAAGTTTAGATGCATAATTCTTCAAATATCTACAAACAGGTCTACTAGTGGGGTTTTGCAAGGGTTTAAGAGTGCTCTGGGCTCTTAATGATTATACATTAATTTTGGTCCCCTAAAACCTAAATAAATAACATAAAGTGTTTTTTTTTACCATGAAATTAACTCCCCCAAATTCCTCATCTTCTCATGAAAAAGGTTTGTACTAGGGTGAGCATGTGAAATCTCATCTTAGAGTGGAAAACATGCTCTTTAGGTAGTGTTTGGTATTGCTTTGCCAAGATGATCAATTATACTTCTTAATTGTGTCTCAAAATTAACATAAATGTATATTAGGACCTGATTATAATGTTAATTATTATTTTAATCTCCCTCATGACCTTTCTTTAGCTCCTTCTACCCCCTTTTAATGGCCTTATCTAGTGTTGTCAAGAACAAGCATAGGTGTCTACATAATTTATTCAATATCTTGAATTAAATATGATTTTATAGGATAATATGTAATATTTTAAACATTAATTATTTTTATATTATTTGGAGTCATCATATAGGATTAAACAAGCCCTTCCTCTTCACCTTGCATAGAAATAACTTACTGTTTTGAACTACATACCTATCTACTCATAGAAGTGGCCCAAATCACTTATAATTATGTATATATAAGTGTTATTGAGATATTATATGATCTTAAATTTCTTCTTAAATACTTTTAATATGTGATTACCCTTTTTTCCTTGCTTTCTATCTCAAAATAAACTCTTTTTATCTAATCCATAGAAATAACTTACTGTTTTGAACTACATACCTATCTACTCATAGAAGTTTCCCAAATCACTTATAATTATGTCTATATAAGTGTTATTGAGATATTATATTATCTTAAATTGATTCTTAAATAATTTTAATATGTGATTACCCTTTTTTCCTTGCTTTTTATCTCAAAATTAACTCTTTTTATCTAATCCATATAGCTAAGGTACTGCATGTGCCAACCAAATATTCATGGAGGTTCTTAGGGGAGTTTTTAAGACCTTAAAATTCATTTCATATTTCAAACATGCCATTTGGCTGCATAATTTAGCTCCTTTTCTCCATTAGGTGGTTATGAGGGTTTTATAAGGGTTTTGTAGGTCGCGATCTTCTTAAGGAATATTCATAATGTATAGACAAATTTCCATGAAAATTAATTACATTGACCCCATCATCAACCATTAAAATTAGGATCTCCCATGAAAAAGGCTCTTCAAGATCTCTACATGGTGAATTTTGGCTTTGAGAGGCTACCAAAACTGTGTGCAAGGAAGAAGCCTAAGAAATGGTGTCAAAATAAGTTTTTTACAAATTATTCACTCCACAAGATTATCCAAAGTTTAAATGACCCTAAAACATGTCTCTAATTCCACAAAATGAATAAAATTTCATGTAATAGTGCAAAAGTGTGATCGTGTGCTTTAAGGGTTTGGTGTTTACCTATTACTTTTATCTCTCAAGGGCATGATTTTCATATATTATGGAGTTTAACCATAAAATAAATGTGTTTTTAAGATGTAACAACATATTACCATGATTATAAAACACTTTAATGAACTTGGAACACTTTTTTTCACCTTGAAACACCTCAAGAGGCGTGACTACTTACATTTTAACTATGATTAGATAGTCTATTGATTGTGTAAAAATAATGATTATTTAACCTCATAAATTTACCTCAAAAATATGTTTATACATATATCAGGTCATTATTATAAATACTACCAAGTCTCATGCTTAAATTATGCATACTTTGGCCTTACTCTTTTTATTAAAAGCTAGTTTGAGTTGTCTACTTGGTCTAGTCTCACTAGGCCTATGACTATGTTTTTCCTCTTTTCACATTGGATTTAGATATAAAATGATTATTATGCTTCAAATGTTTCATTAAAATCCTTATTTAAATTATTTCACCCTTTATTTTTTAACTTACAACCTCATGCCATCTATGTATGACCTTACTCCTTCAAGAACATTCATTATGATTATGTACAAACAATGTTGTAGGTGGAAATGATGATATTTGAGATGTTTAATACATATTTCACCATTATTTAGTGTTTTAAATATTTTAAAAAACACTTTAAATAACCCTCACATTATATTTCTAACCATTTGACTCTTCAAATAAGCTCTTTAGGCCTTGAACACAATAAAAAATCTATACAATCTATTATAACAAGTACTTTAGTGTCATTAGCAGTCGCTTAGTGGATTGATAAAGGTGTTGGATATGTCAACCTATGATTTTTATTTTCTTAATATCTCATAAACCTCACTTTAATTGAATGTATGGTCCTTATCTCTTTTACCTTAGGGCACATGACTGCATGAGAGGGTAATGTTTATATGGTTGTAGGTGATGGTTTCAATTGACCTTGACTATGTTAAATTCCTTTGAGGCCCCTTATGATTTCTTGAATTCATTACCATCCATAATATTTAACCATATATTTTAATTTGATATTAAAATCCTTGTATACTCTATGCCAATAACCTAAATGATCTTAGAGGCATGCCTTTAGCCTCATATGGTTGTAGGTTTACATTAGTAAGGTGATCTAACTTTAGTTTATTTTTAATAGTCCTATATATCATGACTTTACCTCATTAAATTACATATATTACTATGTATACTCCATACCATCATGAATCACCACAAAATGAACCATTATACCTTCATAAATGTGCATACCAACCTGAATGAGAGACTATATTCTCATGATCCCTGTAGGTATAGTTTTAAGGTTGAAACATGACTATGTATCATGTCATATGAATTTCATAACTAAGAATAAATCTTAACAAAAATTATGAGAATATTCAAATTTTTGACTCCTTATGAATCTTTTAAAAGTTTAAGACCTTTTATCTTTGTTGGACTATCAACATGTTTGATGAGTTATTAGAGCTAGATGTAGGTGGTGGTTTCTTGAAAATGAATGTTCAACTGAGTTTATCTCTTCCTTTAGGTCTCTTCATATGCTATAAATTATGTGCATTTACTTTTATAAAACTACCTTATTTCACATCTTACCACCATCATTATGAAAAAAACCTTCTCTTCTTATGCATAGACTATACCTTTGTTGCTTTTAGGTCCTTGTATGGGCAAAGTCATTATTTGAGAAAGCTTGGAGAGTTTTTAAAAAAGTAAAAAAATGAGAAAAATATTCTCACTTTTAAAATAATCTATAAAACTCAAAACACCTGTCTTGAAGGTTTCAAATCTTAAAAACCTCTTCCATAGTATTGTCTCTCTTCCTTGACTATAGTTGTTGGTCACTATTGTGCCTTTTGAGCCATTTAGTAACCTCACATATATCATTCTTGAGATATTTTTGAAGGTTAAGAGTCCCCGTTATTAAATATCCATTTTATTTTCAATTTAGTCTCCTTTCATCTTGATAGGCCTTTTGTTGAGGTTGAAACCCTTACCTCTTATAGGTCACTTATGTACAGGCATGTATATGGATCTTAAAAGACAATTGACTTACTAAAGATGGTTTATGATCATGAATGAATCCATAACTAAGGTCATTAACTAATCATTAAATTCCCATATTTACTCATACACTTTCACTTAGACCAAACCTTCATAAGGATTATCCCCTTTATTTGACTATAGGTGACAATGTATGTCCATTATAGAGATAGAGATTAAAATTGACCTTGGGGAGGTCACCAAACATGTTCATTATCTTTTTATTTACAATAATAAAATTAAAGGAGTTAATTTAATCAAATAACCTAAATATATAGATTCCCTATCTATCCTCCTTTCTACTTTCATGACAAAGCTCATGACTATTGGTGTCATGACTGTAGGTCACCTTATTGGTTGTAGGTGATGGTTTCAAGGTGTGCATAACCTATTTGACTGACCATGATGCCATTAACTTTTTATTGAATCATTTTTGTGATGTATTAATCAGATGGAGATGAATTTAAGGTGGAATGATGGATGAGAGATGGAAAACCATGGATGAAGGGTGAAGAGAGCATGAACATAGAGAGAAATGGCTATGTATGACATTGTATATGAATATTAACCAAAATGGAGTGAAAATAGACAATATGGGTATACCAAGACAAAATTGAGAGTCCTATGCAGTTATGATCCATTCCTCTACCTATTACATCAATTTGGAAGCCATTGGAGGGGAATAGGAAGGTGAATTTGAAACCTTAGATATTCTAGGAACCTTAACAAATGCTTAAAAACCATAACATTTGATAAATAAGGATATTTTATATGCTTTAGAACATAATTTTGGGCTTTTTTATGAATATTTTGAATAATATCTTGAGAAAACTGAATGAGGGACATATGAATATGATGTAGATCCCTGCCAAGAAGAAAAAAGAAATTTTGAAACCCTTTCTCTCTCATAGATTGTATAGTTCTTCATTCATTACTTGTAGACTACATAATTCCACTCTCTTACCTCTTTGATATTTATTTGGTTCTCAGACATGTGGAAAAAAAGTTATGTTGACCATGGAAGGGTGTGTCATGTCCCTAAGAATCCTTGTAAACTTAAATTTTATTGATATGATTCCCTAATTAGGAAAAAATATAGAAAACTGACTGCCTTCTTAGATACAAGACTGTTGATGTATACCTTTATTTAAAAATGATAATTCATGAAGGATATATTACCAATTTTATAACCACTTGATCTAGTAGAAATATCTCTGAGTCTAATTTCTTTGGCCAAAATTACAGACCTAGATTTCCTCTTTCATGGTTGTACTACCTACAAATTTGGAGAGCTCTCCTTGTGTGTAAACTAGCAAGGTAAATGAAAGAAACTAATTTTTTGATTGTATCAAATTATTTTTCCTTAAAATTATTATTAAACATTTTATATTCTCTTTTTATCCTATTCATGGCCTCAGTTGTATGGATGGTTGTACAATTCCATATTTTCCTTGTAAATATGCATGAAAAATGGTTCTTTTTTCCTTTTATTAATAAATTGAGACCTCCACCACTAAAAATTGAACATGAGAGAATATACATGAGTCAAACATGATTTTAGGACAAATATTTAGTCTTTTTACACCTTGAAATGGCCAAAATTGGCATCTGGGAGCCTAAAAAAGGCCTTTTTCACACTTGAACTTATATAAATTAACTTTTTCCAAATATGAAACTTTATGAATAATATAAATTAATATATAAAAATGTTTTAAAATGTTCTTTGAATAATTTAATGTCCTTTTATCACCATATTTTACATTTAAAAACCAAAATTTGTCCCTTTTTTGGTAAAATAATCACAATTTTACATAGGAAAACTGCCACTAAAAGTCATATAAGCATATCATAACCCTCTAAAGGGATTAAAATGAAATTTAATGCATTTTTATCATATTAATAATTTTATATCTCATTTAATACCTTCCATATACCAAATTATGCTAAAAATCTAAACTATCATCTTTTCACCATCTTCTTTAGATCACAAAACCACTTGAAACATTGTCAAAAGTTAAAATGACACTTGACATTATGAAAATGAAACTAAAAAATCAATTCTCACTTGAAAGATAATAAAATATGATGACATGAAATTTTTTCTATTACAAGGGTTGAAATTTGGCCTTGATAGGCCAAATTTCCAAAATTTTTGGTGACTCATAGGGGTTGACTAACCTGTTGGTCAAATGAACTCATTGAATCTCGACATGACAAATGATAATCTAAAACATGAAATCATGTATTAATTACTTTAATGTACTACCAAATAATCTTTTTGGAATTTTTAACACCTATTTTGACTGTAACAATAATAAGATTGAAAGGAAATAGTAACTAAACTAAAAATCAAGGACAACTAACCTAAGGAAATAAGAAAACAAGGCAAACACAACACCAAGGCATATTACTACCTATGATATTCATTAATATAAATAAGACAAACCTAAAAAAACTAAATTGAAGTCAAAAATTGTCCTCTAGGCTCAAATGGAAAATTATATTGTCCATCATGAAACTTTGAATCATGATTGCCATCTCTTGATAACCTCTTCTTGTAGTTTGGAACATTTGCATGTTCATGGCTTATTGATGATGTAGTTGGGCCTCCTAATTCCATTCTCAGGTGCATGGATTAAATATATGGATCCAAAACCCAAGCATATTAATCCCATATTATCTTACTTTTCAATAATAATATTAATTATTATTCATTTATTGGCTGCCAATGATTGGATATGTCTTGATTAATACATTCACTTTACTCGACATGGACAAGTGACTTGTCAATATCTTCATGATTGACCTATTATATCTATTTAGGAATGATAAAAGGTAAAATTTATTTATTTGGTTTGTTTTTATGAGTAATTTTTTGAGGTACTAGATCAACAAACATTTCTTCATTCATTATACCATCATGAACTTGCTCTTTTTATGGTCCTAATTTGATAGATTTAGTAGTTGAATGGTCTTGAACATCTTCAATAGGAAGTGTGAGACCTTAAAGAGTTTGATATTCATTACAAATATCCATATATTTCTACCAAAATTCATCATCATTACCTTGATACTCATCTTCTTTTTTTGGTTTTCACTCATCAATAACAACTATTGGAAGCTCTTGAGGATCATCTTGATGTGGGTCAGTTGCTTGTGATCAAGAAGTTCTTGAGAAGCGACCTCTTGTTTCACATCTAAAACTTATCCTTATTGTGTGCTATTTTACATTTGAATTTCATCTTGAAACTCATCTTCTTTGTAATTATGAAAGACTAAGTAATGCTTATCCTTACCTACAAATATCTCAATGGTGAAGTCCTCTTAATATTGTTCACTTAAGACTCTCTCATATTTATTTATCTTAGCTAAAATTTCTTCATTCACTTCAAAAATAAGATTAAAAAGGTCTAAAGGTGATACCATAAATAATTGATTATAATCATGGGGATGCTCAACTTGAATCACCATTACCTCCTCTATCTACTGCAAGTTATTTTGAATAGATTTCCATGAAGGAAAGGCCTTCATATTTTGAGGAGGAAAGAGTGGAGGCTGAATGTTCTACTAATTAATTTTTAGAATAATAATTGGATTTATACTTGAATTCTATTTTTCTCCTTAGACTGATGTACCTATTTCCAAGTCATGAACTTGGGTTTAAGAACCTCTTGAATTATACTTGGAGCCATGGGTAAAAAAGAAGAAATTTATTGTTGTATTACCTTTACAACTACCACTGATTACTGAAGATGATGATTTGTAAGCTCAATATTTTTGTATAGGTGATTCTCAAAGTCAATAAATAACTCATAAGTATGATCTATTATGAAACCTAAAAATTATCCTCCTCAAAACACACTTCATCAACCTTCCGAGGTCTCTTTTGGATAGACTTCCAAGTAGGAAAGTTGGAAAGGTCTGAATAAAATCTTGAGAGTTGTGATATATATTTGTTTGATATTGATGAAGAGAAAAGGGGAGATAAATAAGAACATGATGCTAATTTTGGTGACCCTAGTATTTTTCATGGACCACCAACCTCTCTTCAATGTTTAAAATTAGACCACCTATGTCTAAGATATTAATACTAAACTTTGAATTGCCTTGCCTTATGAAAGTTACACAAACCTCTTTAGTTTATTGTAAATGAACTCTCATTCTCTCAACTTGATGCTTGTAAATATGCTATCCATTAATATTTTTAGTATATATTCTTATCATCTATTTCTCATAGCCAAATATGGTTTGTTTGAAATTAGAAATGGATTGTCTTAGAACTTGATTGAGTTGATCAGGAAGATAACAAGGTTCATTAGGGTTATAATAGGATTGTTAAGAGTCACCATATTGATAATAAGTATTTGTGTATGATTTTTGAGGCTCATCATAGTAAAAATATGGATCATGGTAGTGATGATAGGGATCATATCAAGATGTATATATATATCATATTAGAATTGTTGATAAAGAGATGAATGATCAAATTTTTCTGTATAGGTTGTCATATCCTAGAAAACACATGAAAATCAAATGAATTTTGAGAAAAAATGTATTTTATCTCAAATATAAAGACCATATGAATACTTGAAATTACTTTTAAATACGAAAATGCTACAAATGTGTACTCTATTGGTTGGATATATGTCTCACTAGGCATGACATAACTATTAGCAACCCAAATAACACCCTAATGAAGGCTAATTTATAAATATATCATTCACACCTAGGCTAAAATTGAAATTATATAAGGTGTGGGACACCTATATCTTAGACTAGACCTCTAGATTTATGAGGCTAGTTCCTCTAATGTATCACTTATGCTCTAGTTACTAAAATATACTACAATTTTTGGGATGAAAAGGGTTAGAAGGATTAATGAATTGGAAAAATATTATACTAAAGGTGATACACTTATGTTTTTGTTTCATCCGCTCAATTTGAGATCACATAACACTAATAATCAAAACAAATCACTGAATTCTACAACTCCAAGGAATCGTATGCACCAATATTTCACATAGAGGTTTTATCAAGTGATTGAACTATGAGAGAAATGATGGAAGGCTTGATCAAGGAATTAAATAATCAATACATCCAATTTTATCTTAATCAAACAACATAAAACATTGTATATGACATGCATAATATGTCATACTAGTAACTAGGTGAGATTAGAACCTACCAAGGGAGAAAATACTACCATATGTGTATATTAAACTAATATAACATACTATAATAAAATATAAGAATCTAAAAATAGTCATTTTATTCATCTCAAAAGTTTAAAAATATAAATCTTTTTATATTTTAATCATGCCGAAGAGAGGGATCATGAAAATAGGCTTAAAAGCCTCAATATATAGAAGTGAGATAAGAATTATCTAAGAGATTGGCATAGATTATTTTTTTTCTCTTAAAAACCTATTTTATGACAAATTCATATACAATATATACAATTAATGGATATGGACATGAATATATGAGATTATAATCCATTATATAAATTATTTTTAAGATGTTTAAATGAGTTTGGATTCATAATTCTTCAAATCTCTACAGATAGGTTTGCTAGTGGGGTTTTGCAAGGGTTTAAGAGTGCTCTAGGCTCTTAACAATTTTTCATAAAGTCTAGGACATAAAAATATGAAAAAATGACACAAAATTTTATTTTATTAGGCCCTTTAACTCCCCCAAAGTCCACATATTCCCATGCAAAAGGTGTGTACTAGGGTGAGCATGTGAAATCTCATATTAGAGTGGAAAATAAGATCTTCAATTAGTATTTGGTACTCCTTGGCCAATATGATAATTTTTTCTAATTATCTATGGCTAAAACCTATCATAAATCTCTATTATGACTTGATGATGATGTTAATGATGATTTGAAGTTACCTCATCACCTTACTTTACCCCTTATGATGGCCTTGTCTAGTGTTTTCAAGAACAAACATAGGTTTCTAAATAATTTATTCAATATATATAATTAAATATGATTTTATAGGATCATATTTACTATTTTAAACATTAATTACATATATATTATGATTTTGAGTCATGATAAAGGCTTAAACAAGCCATTCTTCTTCACCCTGCATATAAATAATTCCTTATTTTGACCTAACCTATTTGCTCATGGAAGTGGAATAAATGACCTATAATTATGGATTTATAAGTGATCATGAGATATTTTAGGATCCAAAATTGATTATCAAATATTTTTAATGTGTAATTACCCTTTCCTTCCTTTCTTTCTATTTCAAAATTGACTCTTTTTTACTAGTCCATACTACTAAGGTACTACACAATCCAACCAACTAGTCATATATGTGCTCAAGGGAGTTGATAATACATTAAAGTTAATTTCATTGTTCAAACATGCAATATTTATGCATAGTTCAACTCCTTTTCTCCATTGAGTGGTTATGAGGGTTTTGTAAGGATTTTAGAGGTCTTGATCTTCTTAAGGATTATTCATAGCTTACAAACCTATAATGATAAATCACTTGCCATGAAAATTAATTAAACTAACCCCATAATAAATCATGAAAATTAGTATCTCCCATGTAAAAGGCTCTTCAATATCTCTATGTGATGAATTTTGGCTTTAAGAGGCTGCCAAAACTATGTGTGTAAGGAAGGAGCCTAGGAAATGGTGTCAAAATAAGTTTTATACAAATTATTCACTCCATAAGATTCACCAAGGTTTAAATTACCCTCAAACATGTCTCAAAGTCAACCAAATGAATAAAATTTCATGATATAGTGCAAAAGTGTGACTATGTGCTTTAAGGGTTTACTACTTGTCTACTAGTTTTATCCCTCAAGGGCATGGTTTAAATATATTAGGTGATTTAACCAACCAATAAAGGTGTTTTTAATATGTATAAACATCATCCCATTATTATCTAACACTTAAATGAACTTGGAACCCTCTATTTCACCTTGAAACACCTCATGAGGCTTACCTACTTGTATTTTGACTGTGATTAGATAGGTTGTTGACTGTGTAAAAACTATGAGAATTTAACCTCCTAAAATTATCTCAAAAATATGTTTTAAAATTATATCAAGTCATTATTATCAATCCTACTAAATCTCATGCTTAAATGATGCATAATTTGGCCTTGAGGCTCTTTTTACTAAAAGCTAGTTTGAGTTATCTGTTTTGTCTAGTCTCACTAGGCCTATGAATATGTTTTCCTCTTTTAAACTTGAATTTAGATATAAAATGACTAATATGATTTAAAATTTTTATTAAAATCCTATTTTATATGGTTTCAACCTTCATTATACAACTTAAAACCTCATGACATCTATGCATGACCTTACTCCTTCAAGAACATTCATTATGACTATGTACAAACAATGTTGTAGGTGGTAATGATGATATTTGAGATGTTTAGTATATATTTCATCATTATTTGGTGTTTTAAAGATTGAGAAAACCAATTTAAACCAACCTCACATGATCTTTATAGCCATTTAACTCTTTAAAAAATCTCTTTAAGCCTTGAACACAGTAAAATTTTTGTATAATCTGCTATAACAAGTACATTCATGCCAATAGTAGTGAGTTAGTGGCTTGATCAAGGTGTTGGAGATTTAAACATCTAAATTTAAATTGATTAAGACCTCTAAAACCACATTTGACTTGAATGGATGGTCTTTGGTTTTTTCACCTCAAGGCATATGATTGTATAAGAGGGTAATGTTTGTATGGATTTAGGTGATGGTTTTAATTGATATTGATTGTGTTAAAGTTATTTTAGGCCTCTTATAATATCTTGACTTCATTACCATCCATATTATTGAACCATCTCTTTTCATTAGATATGAAACTCCTCATATAATACTATTCCAACAACTTGAATGATTTTAGAGGTAGGCCTTTAGTCTCATGTGGCTTTAGTTATACATTAATAAGGTGATCTAACTATATTTTGTCTTTAAGAGTCCTCCATAGAATGACTTGACCTCTTTCAAGTCAATATCTTACTAGGGATACTCTATACCATCATGAAACTCTATAAAAAAAACCATTGTGCCTTCATCAATGTGCATAGCATCTTGAAGGAGAGATTGTATTCTCATTATGGTTATAGGTGTAGTTTTAAGGTTAAAACCTAACTGTGTATCATGTTATATTTATTTCATCACTAATAAAAAATATTAAAAAAATTATGAAAATATTCAAATGGTTGACTCCTTATGAGTCTTAAAAAAATGCTAAGTTCTTTTGTCTTTGCTAGACTGTCAACATGTTTTATGAGTGCTTGGAACCAACTATAGATGGTGGTTTCTTGAAAAAGAGTGTTCAACTAAGTTTAGCTCTTCCTTGAGGTCTCTTCTTGTGCTAAAAATTATATGAATTTGATTTTATAAAACTACCTTCTTTCACATATTACCACCATTATTATGAAAATAAGCATTATCTTCTTATGCATAAACTGTACCTTTATTGCCTTTATGTCCTTATAAGAATAGAGTCATGATTTGAGAAATCTTAGAGAGTTTTAAAACAAGTAAAAAAATGATCAAAATGCTCTCAGTTTTCAAATGATCTTTAAAACTCAAAAAACCTATCTTGAAGGTTTCAAATCTTGAAAACCTCTTTCATAGTACTATCTCTCTTGTTTAACTATAAATCATTCTTGACTATGGTTGTAGGTGTCTATTGTGTTGGAGGTTTTTCAATGATGTCTCCAAGGTGACCAAGGATGTTTATTAAGTGTCATGTATACTAGAATGAAAATGATAAAGTGTGCTTTAATGAGCTTCAGTATTCCTGCATAGTTCTTCAGTGTTTGGCTTGGATAGGTAGATGGTGGATATTATTGATGGTATGATCAAGTTGTAAAGATATTAAGGGGTGTTATGAGTGCTTAGAGTGTTCATGAAAGTGAACATAATTCATAAAAATAGTCATATGTATGTCTAAGTTCAAATAGTTATCTTGATAGATATGGTTGAGTAAGGAGTTTGATGATGTCATATTTCAAACATGTGAATGTTTCATGAGTAGTTTGATATATGGATAGATTCCCATATGTGAGGAGATCATATGGTTCAAAATTTAGTTCATGAGGTTGAGTGCAACAAAATCTACTAAGGTGAAAATTTGGACTTCTAAGAAAATATTTACTAAGTTCCCATACTTGGCCAAATTTTCAGGAAGAGATCTACGATGAGCATTTATTCAAATCATAGATCTAATGGTGAACATTTAATCTAACTAAATAATGATTTAATGGTGAGTGTATGATTATATAGAGATCTAATGGTGAGCATCTAATATGATAGATGAAAAACTAATGGTGAGCATGTGGTAATGAAGTTAGAGATAAAAGATGAACATTAAGTCAATAAGTCAAAGGATGCTCATATTACATGAAAAACTACCAAGTGGCACAAGTAAAGTGACTGAATGGTATAGGGTGTGTAGAAGACACACAGAGCTACCAAGTGGCACAATCATGGGAAATTGGACCGAATATCAATAGTGAGTATTTAAAGGTAAATACAAGGATAATCCTTAGGATATTGATGATGTGTATTTATTCATAATTTCGAGGGAACATGAGATGAGTCAAATGTGTCTATTGTTTAATGTTTACACAGTGAGCATTGGCATTTGAATTTAACAAAATAAAAACTAGTGCTTAGTATTTTTCTTATATATTTTGATCTAGGATGAATTTAAAGTTTATGTAAAAATAAAAATTTAAAAGACTTCAAGGTGAATCTATAGAAATTGGATATAATTTATGAATGTGTGTACAGTCAAATATATTGATCTCTAAAGTTGAATGTGTGTTTGAGCATGTTCTACAAATGACCCCACGAAGGAAAATTGAGTTGTTCTTGATAGTATTTTGATGTTTTAATATGAAATAAATATTATATAGTGTTTTATACTATATAAGGACCATATGTGTGGATTTTGGATGTTTTAGAAATCCATATTCAATATGAGCAAAGTCTTTGAAGTTCACTATGTTTATTGAATACATTGGTAATTTGAGTGACCATCTTGAAAAGGTAAGTTAAAGATGTTTTGAGTAGATTTGAAGAAGAAAATGAGCATGGATATATGATATAAATATATGTATTATGAGAAGGCATTTATTGTCATAGTTTTCCCTTGATCAGATGTGGAGAGTCAAAATAGTATAATTGTGTTTTGGTTGTGTGTGACCAGCCTGAGTGGTCATTTTGAGAGAGTTGAATTGAGTGCTTAAAGCCTATGTTGAAGTATCTAAATAACATAGAGGTATATTATAAGTCATTAAGGTATCACCCATGTGATATAATAATATGTCTATGTGAAATATTTGAGTGTTTAATTCAGAAGTTTGAGACCGTGTTTTTGTGTATGAAGGCCTAAAGAGCAAGGAGACCTAATTGGTAGGTTTGAGTGTTGAGTTGGTGTTCCAAGTGGGATGGACCTATATGGGAGTAATAAAGGGTATATTATTAATAGGTTTTTTTTTTAAAGCATTTTTAGATGATGAAAGTGTACCAAGTAGTCTCACATGTAATGTATGAGTATCAAGACCTAATTATTTTAGGTCTCACCAAGACCTGATGGTGGTTTAGGGATAATGAGGTAATGAAAAAACTATGAAGAGTGGGTTTCTCAAATATAACATGTGTATGGACATATTCTAAGTGTGGTTCAAATATGTAAATTATCTTCGCTGACCCAGATGGGTTAAAGGAAGAGTGTGGTATAAGTACAAGGTCTAAATGGACTAATTATGGTTGTTGTGTAAGTGAGGATATGAGAAAAAAGGTTTGTGAAAGATTTAAGATTAATTTTAATTTATTAAGAGGTAGATAATAGTGAATATTTCATGTATTACCTTTTGTTCATAATTCTAATGTTAAATTTATAGATTTTATGCATGAGAATAAGCAAAGGTGTGTAGATTGATCCAGAAGGTGGTTTTGGATACCTTTCTTGTGAGTGAAGATTTGAATGACTAAAGATAATTAAAGGAGGTTTTTTTAGGGTTTATCCATCATATTGTGAATAAATCATAGTTTTATAGTTTTTTAGGTCATAAATGTTGTGTCAGTGCTCAAAATCTTAAACAAATTGATGTTTTCCATCTTTAGAGGTTTGTGCTTCTTTTGAAGTGGGTACTTCACTAAAGTCTCATGTTTTTAATAATAATAGAGGACAAGTATTCCATGTATTTTCAATATTGAGAGTGGGTTTTCTCCCCCAAGTGGGTTTCCCACATAGATATTGTTTTATCTTGATTATATTTCATGCTCATTAATATGAGTGGGTTATTTCCTTCTTGATTTCTTGTGGTATATGAATAAGGGTTTAAAGGTTTTAGATTGAAGTCTTTAAATATCTTGATTCACTGACTCACCCCCCTCTATGATCCAAGCAACAATTTAGGTGACAATTCGGGTGACTGTTCCACCCCAATTGATGATGGAACTTTTGGGAACCATAAAATTTACACCATAGCTCCAATTGACTTGCCATTTGAACCATCGGAAAGGTAAGAACAAGGAGAAATGAGTGATATGTCATTGAGTTATACTCAATGAAGTTTGACCCCTAAAAATGCAATGGAAGTGCCACAAATTATTGATTTAAAACTCATAAGTTCTAGTTGATAAATATTTCAAGAACATAGAAATAACACAGTAATAATGAATTCTCTAAGAAGAGATGTTTATTACTCAAGATCGCAATACAATTATATGCTTATCTTTAGTAAGAGATGTCTGATTTTCCATTTTGGGTTACATATTCATTTATACACATTTTGAAAGTAGGGCGAGGATGTGGAAGGTCACCAATCTCAAAGGAGATTAAGTGGTTTGACTTACACAATTCAAAATAATATAGAATTTAAGGAACTACTATTTTTAGAAACATACTATTTTTAGACTAAACTGCTCAACTATATTTTAGTCATGTATGGCTCCATTTTGGTCTCCCCAAATCCATTGTCTTAGATCGAGATAGTAGGTTCCTAAGAATATTTTGGTCCACTCTATTGAAGATGATGGATAACAAGCTAATGAAATCCACAGCCTTCCATCCACAAACTGATGGTTAGACATAGGTGGTGAACTACTTGATTATTCACATGATTTATATGTATCACTCTAAACATCCATGTACATGGGATGAGGGGCTTATTTTCATACAAAATGGATATAATTGGGCCCTACACAGCTCAACCAAGCATAGTCCATTCTAATTATGCTTCATGTTCTAACCCATTACACCAATTGATATAGTTGTTCCATTCTCCACCATGGAATACACACCTCATGGAAGATCTAAGGCAATAAAAGCAACAAAGTTTATTGAACAAATGCAACACATCAAGCAGTAAGTTCATGACATCCTAGAGAAGATGAATCACAAGTATAAGCAATGCCATTACAAACGTAACATTACACACCATTTTGTTATGGGTGATAAGGTTTGGTTGCAGCTTTAGAAGGAATGACTTGAAGGCCCACAAAAAATTTTGGCCTCTATAATATGGTCCCTACACTATCTCTAGAAAAGTTGGAGAAAATGATTTTGAGTTGAAACTACTAGCCTACCCTAGTTTGCATCTAATATTTAATGTGGAGCTCCTCAAACCTTATAATCTACCTCTGTTGGACACTTTACTCATGGCAGAACAAATAGACATTGATGATCTTGATCCACAAAGTTTTAGTCTAGTGGAGGAGGATCAAATTGTGGACACCTAGATGAAGACAACAAGAGGATGTTCTATTCCACTTTATCAAGTGGTAAAAAGGGGCTAGCTTATCGACCAAGGTGAGAGGCTCATAGAGAATCAAATCAAGACACAACTTTCACACCTGATGAGGAACATTGATGCAATGGGGACCATTAATTTTCAAGGAGAGAGGAATGATCTGAGTAACAATTTAGGGAATAATTTGGGGGACAGTTCTACCCTAATTGATGATAGAACTTTTGGGAGCCATAACTTTTGCACCGTATCTCTAATTAAATCTTTGTTTGAACCATTGGAAATCCAAGAATGAGGAGAACATAGTGAGATGACATTGATCTCCACTCAATGAAGTTTGACCCCTAAAAGCCCAATGGAAGTGACCCAAATTTACTAATCCAAAACTCATAAGTTCTAGTTGATAAATATTTCAAGAACATAGAAATAACATAGTAATAATGAATTATCTGAGAAGAGATGTTTTATTACTCAAGATTTCAATACAACTATGTGCTTATCTCTGGGAAGAGATATTTGATTTTCCATTTCAAGTTACATCTTCATTTATACACATTTTGAAAGTAGGGGAGGATGTGGAAGGTCACCAATCTTGAGGGAGATTAAGTGGTTTGACTTCTACTATTCAAAACAATATAGAATTCAAGGAATTACTATTTTTAGAAACTTACTATATTTAGACTAAACTGCTCAACTATATTTTAGTCATGTATGGCTTCATTTTAGTCTCCCCAAGTCCATTATCTCAGATAAGATACCAGGTTCCTGAGCATCTTCTAGTCCAATCTATGGAAGATGATGGATACCAAGCTGATGAAATCCATAGCCTTCCATCCACAAAATAATGGTCAGACAGAGGTGGTGAACTACTTGATTATTCACATGATTCAGATGTATCACTCCAAACATCCATGCACATAGGGTGAGGGGCTTCTTTTTATACAATATGGATACATTCAAGCCCTACACAGCTTGATCAAGCATAGTCTATTCAAAGTATGCTTCAAGTTCCAAGCCATGATACCAATTGATATAGCCATTCCATTCTCCACTATGTAATACAAACCTCATGGAAGATTTGATGTAGCAAAAGCAATAAAGTTCATTAAACAAATGCAACACATGCAACAATAAGTTCATGAAATCTTGGAGAAGATGAATTAGAAGTATAAGCAATGCCATGACAAATATAAGATTACACACCATTTTGATGTGGGTGATAAGGTTTGGTTACAGCTTCAAAATGAATGACTTGTAGGCCCACATAGAAAAATTCAGCCTCTGTGATATGGTCCCTACACCATCACTAGAAAAGTTGGAGAAAATGCTTTTGAGTTGAACCTACTAGCCTACCTTGGTCTATATCCAATATTCAATGTGGATATCCTCAAACCATATCATCCACCTATGTTACACACTTCAGTCATAGTAGAACAACTAGACATTGATGATCTTGATCCATAGAGTTTTGCTCTAGTGGAGGAGGATCAAATTGTGGACACCTGGATGAAGACAATAAGAGGATGCTCTATTCCATTTTATCAAGTGGTCAAAAGGGGCCAACTTATCCACCAAGGTAAGTGGGTCATAAAGAATCAAATCAAGACACAACTTCCATACCTAATGATGATAAAAACTCAATAGATAAAAATTGCATTGTTAGAGAAGTTTGAGGGTCTAAAAGGACATGAATATTTTTATGAGATGGTGTAAAATTTACTTAATTGTAAATATCACCAAATAATTCATTTTAAGTTGGCTCAAAATGAAAAAATGTAGACTTATAGGTTTGTGGACCTATAGGTCTATTTTTAAAAAAAACTGCAATCAGCCCTATATTAAAAAATAAGGCTGAAGAACTAAAAGAGTGATGAAGTCCATGGGAAATAATATAAAATAATTTTTTAGGGTAAAATAATTATAAACTATGAGTTGAATATTCACCCTTAAACTCTAACAAATTCTAATCCTAATATAGATCTACAAGCTTGTTTAAGTAGGTTAAAGAGAGCATGCATTCTAAGGTGAGTTTGAGGCTTATAAAGAGTGAGGAACATTATTTGGTATGATATAAGGTTATAATTATATTTAAGTAAACATAAACAATCATAAAGTTCATTTTGAGTGTTGAATACTCAATAAACTTAAAATGCAGACGTATAGGCCTAATTAAGAGTTTTAGGTATATCTTTGAAAGTGTAAAGAAAACATGTTATTTTTCATTGTGAATTGGTTTTATATAATATTTAAGGGAATTAGGAGTCTTAACATGGGTTTTCAAAATGATTATATCATTTTAATGATTAATATAAACCTTAAATAAGGCCATTAGATTAAGACTGACCTAATTGCCTATAAACCCTTAACATGTGAAAACCAAGTTTTAAAACTTTTGGGAGGTAAATTAATATTTGAAGACAAATTAAGGATATTTATAAGGGTTTATTAGACCTAAATGTATCATATAAAACTCAAACCAATCATCAAAATTGCATTTTAAGTCTAAAATCTCTCTCTCTCTCTCTCTCTCTCTCTCTCTCTCTCTCTCTCTCTCTCTCTCTCTCTCTCTCTCTCTCTCTCTCTCTCTCTCTCTCTCTCTCTCTCTCTCTCTCTCTCTCTCTCTCTCTCTCTCTCTCTCTCTCTCCTAAGTTGAGAGGTTGTATTTATAGGATTATAACTCCATAGAGATTTTTCATAGGTAGAAATAGTGTTTTTATATGTTATATAGTCTTACAAACTTACATATTATGTCATTGGTTCATGTATTAATCATATTTTCTTTATGAATCATCTTTAAGAAAGTAACCACCTCCCAAATCTTATTTTACACTATGAGAAAATCGACAAGGTTCAGTTTTGTGCATGGATATTGTATGAAAATTTGAATGGGACAAAAATTTATTATCCATATAACTATTCCATTATGTGATAGAAACTCGTGTCATTGTTTTATGGATTAGTCCCCTCATATTTATGAATCATCATTAAGATGATATGCCACTTTAAGCCATTCTAAGAGCTTGATGGAGATATAAGTCCATATAATGGAATAAAATTACATTTAATAAAATTAAAAATAATTTAATCACTTATAAACACCTAATATCACTTTAATGAGTCACTATCTCACATGTGTGGGAGGAAATATACATATATATGGCCTAAGAACTACCTTTTAGAGCTAGTTTTTAGGGTTTTAAGGCTTGTAAGCCTTTCTAAATAGTGGTAAAGGTTAATTAAGATAATAAATAAGTATTATATAATTTAAAAATTCATTTTATAATAATTATTGATGAAATTATAGTTTTTAAGTGGTTTTCTAGGATTGAGAGAAGAAAGATGATCAATTAACACCAAGAAGATTAAATTGCAAGTTTTTGGCAACATGAACAAGTTGGAAAATCATTTCTCATTCTTATTAAAAATTAAAATAACATATAATACCCAAGGATAAAATTTTAGAGATAAATTAATCCTTATAAAGAATTATAAGTGTCAAACACAAGCTTATAACTCATCTTTGGCTAATAATATGAAGTTTTAAACAAGGTTGATGAGTCATATAAGGAGTTAAAGAGTCACTTATACACATTTCCTCTATAATATCATCATTAATCATCCAAAACATGCCAAGGATATGGATAAAATTTATATTTTACTATCCTTTTGAGATATAACTAACTTGGATGAAGCGACACTTGTCATTGGAGTTACTCCTATACCTCTTTCTCTCTCTCTCACTTTATCCTATATATACAGCATTGAATGGATTTTAATGGATCCTTTTTTTGAGTATGGTGAATCCCTACTCAACTAAACACTAATAATATTCCTTTTAATGTTTAATGGATTTGAATTATTACCATCTCATATGCTTTAATTTAGTTTACTCATGTGATTGTTTGAGTAATGTTAGTAGTAGTGATTTCACTCTCTCTCATTTGTCCTCTCCTACCTCTTTGAAAATGGATGGTATTATTGTAGGCCACATGGTGAGTTTTAGGTATATTTTCATAGTTGGAAGTGTATCTTAGTCATTAGTGTCTTTCTTAGACCTCTTGATTATCCCTCTCATTAAATGCATTATCTATGACCTTCATGTTGAAATACTCATTTTTAAATATCCTTTTTGAGTAGTGTGATTAGATTAAGACTAATTCATGTTCTTATTTCATGATATTAAAGTGTATGGTGTTAATTTGGTGCATCACCACCCTATATTATTTTACTTTTAGTTTATTTTACCCTTTTCCTTTACAAGTAGTAGGTTAAGTAGTAGTGTTGGTGATGATAACATCAAGGGATCTAGCCCTATCTATAGATTCACATTAATTATTAGGCCAATCATAAACTAGATGTGTTTTCATGCTATAAATTAAGTGAGGAGGCTTTAATAACCTCTTCAAGGGTGAAAATTTTGATGATAATAGTTCCAACATGCCTGATGGGACCAAGAGACTTTATCTATTGAAGAGTGATCGGTGTGTTATATAATGCATCAAACTTTTAAAGAATGAACACAAGAACCAATGAAAACTCTAAATGTATTCAACTAGTTTTAGCATCCCATGTAATATTTCAAGTAAGTACTCATTTTTCTACCTTCCTCATGAATTTTCATGGCTAAGTTTAGAGTTGATTTGTATTTTACTCAAGTTGGTGAATCATATTAGTAACATGTTTATTATTATCATCCCCATGTTGAGCCATTTCAAGTTTATGTTGATCCATATTAGTATTTGGTTTAACCCTATCAATAGTATGTTGAGATATACAAGCCTTTTTATCAACAGTATCATCCTTCTTCTTTTCCTCAATAGCCTTACAAAGATGGCCATTAGTCCTATATTCAACCTCCCACCCAAATTAAACCTCCTCGGTAACCTATTTAGCCTTGTAAAGACCACGTTGATCCTAATCAACATAATCACATTTATCTGATCAATATATCTAAAGATTCAAGAAAACTTCCTTAGGATATGAAAGGTATATGATAGAGATTGATAGATAAATGGAGTATGGTCTAAGTGTTCCTAGTAATCTCTTTCAAAATATGAGAGACTCATTATAGTTGAATAAGAGATAATGGGCACCTATTGAGATAAAGAACTAAAAAATACACACTAGTGACATGTTGGACATAGGTAGCCTAATTCAATGCATAGAGGATAATCTAATGGTTCATGAAAGGTAACAAATTTATTGTTATTAGACTTATGTTATTTATCCTACTCCATCTCAAACATCATTTTATCCACCTATTTTCTCTCAAAAGATTGAATCAAATGAGTTTTAAATCATCCCATTTCCCTCACACATTCCTAAGTCCTTCCCATATTGGAATTAAATTAAAGAGAATATCCAAATGAGGAAACAAATTAATATTGAAAGGGTTGAGGATAAAGATAAATTATAATAGGAGTGCTTGATTTATACTTGGAGGTAAAATAATGAGGATATATTAGCACAAAACTCCAATCCCCTTCCTTAATAACTCCCAAAAGGTCCCGTAATATTCCAAGTTAGAATGGAGTGGTGAAGTAATGGGATAGATAAAGTATAAAAATCTTAGATTGGGTAATTGAGACCAAATATGAACCTAAAACTATTCAATCCCCACACATCCCTCCTCATGAGCCTAAAGCTTTCCCATCTTGGAAGTCAATTCAAAAAGGAATCCAAGGTAATAAAGAAATCCTTGCTCGGAAGCTTGAATAACCTAAAACTTTCCCATCTTAGAAATCAATTCAAGAGAGAATTAAAATGAATAAGGAATTCCTTTTATATAAATTTGAAAACTAAATCATTTTAAGGTCTAAAGGATTCATTTGTGAATGGAAAGAAGAGAAGGATAACATCATTGATCATGAGAGCTCAAATCTTGTTTATGAGGTTGAACATCCCCTCCTTGAGGAATAAATTCAAATTGCACATGTAGTTGATCCCAAATAAGGTTATGATAAGGATAATTCAAGTGTATATGATGAAGAAGTCATCATTGGAACACCACTTGGTGAAGAAAGGTTCCAATCAAAATTTAGAGTTGAAGACCTAATCATTTCATTATTTGAAGGTGAAGGGAGAGATGGTTTTATAAAATGTGAAAAAGGTGGTAAGATGGTGATTATAGATAAGATTAAACTAGATTCCTCTCAATATTTCTCATTTGGTGAAGAGAGAAGTACTTTTATCAAAAATGAAAAAAATGTCACTATGTGCAGACATACCAAATCAAAAAAATCAGTTTCAGCCTTATAGTAAGAGATATCAACATATTGATGAGGTAAATCTAATTCTTCCTAGTTAATAAAGTGTTCAAGAAGGTAAGCCTAATATCCATGTTTAACAACACATTCAATATCAAGGTGAGATTCAAGAGGAAAACATACTAGTTGGCCATGAAGAAAGTGATATTGAAGATTTCTTTGATGACATGCAAATAATTATCCTTCAAAATAATAGTCTTAGATACTATGAAGGGGGTACTTGAACAACTTGTAGTATTTTCAAAACAAATATACAGCCATCAATAATTTTCAAGTAACCAAGAATAGGTATGTTTTTATTTTGAGATTCCTAGTTTCATTGAATATGAGAAAATCACTCTTTATTTCCAATAGAATATTTGTAATGAACATGATAATACAATAGTGGGAGAATCATTAGAGAATTATATTAAAAATATGGAGAAAAATAAGACACTAATTAGAGTATGTCTCAAAGATACCATGTTAAAACATGGTAATAGGTTTTAAATCTCATAGAGGGGTTTGAAAAACTTGAATAAGTTCCAAGACATAATGACTCTCTTCAAGTGGTCATATAAAACTAGGAGCTTCCTATTGATGAGGAAAAGATGTTATTGATTGTTCCAAGTAGCTAAGATTGGGATAATTATGATTTTGTTATTAACTCGTATAGTCAATCCATGGACAAGGGAATGAATTAAGGTGTAGTTACTATTCAAGGATACCATGAGTATGCCAACATCTCAAAATGTAGGTGGAAGCTATCACTCCATGAGTAATACCTGATTAGAATTCATTCAAAATATGACAATTTGATTTCATGGGAGCATTGTTTAAAGAATTTTTGAGGAAGTTAAGGTAAGGTGTTTTCTTGGTGTTAATCTTGTTTAAGTCAAATCTAGTGTAAACCCTTGTTATAGGTCATTTATGTCTAAGTATAATGCTATTATAAACATAATGAAGTTGATTAAAGTATAAGAAAAGGTAAATTTATGGACTAACACTTGTTAGATCACTTTAATTTAGTTTCAAATGAGAAAAAATGGTTACAAGAGGTTCTCAATGCCAAAGGAGGGTAGTTCATTCCCTTTTACAAATTTGGAGGGCTCATATTTAGGTGTAAATGATTAAAAATGTTTCTATTCATATCCCTCAAGTTAAATATAGGTTCAAGAATCTTGAATAGGTCTAAAGAAGGTAAAAACCACTCTCATTCTCCCATTGAGCTCTTGGCAAGCTCATAATGACTATTTTTAAATGCTCAGTCTGTACATGATATATATATATATATATATATATATATATATATATATATATATATATATATATATATATATATATATATAAAGAGAGAGAGAGAGAGAGAGAGAGAGAGAGAGAGAGAGAGAGAGAGAGAGAGAGAGAGAGAGAGAGATTCATCACTCAATAAATTCTCAAAATATGGGGTTATTCATTCCCTTCATATACATGTCCATATTTCTTATATTAATGGATCCTCCCTTATGAAAAAATGTTAATAAGTTATGGTGGTCTAAAACCCTATAAAAACACCACTAACTCAATTTTATTCTCAGAATGGTAGTTTAAAATACATTAAAATCATGAGATAAATTAGAGATTATATAATGGGTCTTAAAAATATTTTATATGACTTTTCAAACCTCACTTGGCATGTGTGATCTCAAAAGTAGAAGAAATATTCATGTTTAGAGTAGTTTACAAGTTGAGAACCATGGCATTCTTGATGTTTTAAGTTTTAAAATGGCTAGTATAATGTTGGTGGTTTTATCACAACTCTTAAAAAATTAATTGATTATATTAAAGGTAATAAAATATTCCTTAAATGTATATATGGACCTAAAGCTTTAGAACATGTTAGTGATCTACAGTTTTCCATAAGTGCTCATCATTGATCAATGTACAGTCAAAATCCTAATAATTTGAGAATCTTGTATTACATGGAAGGAGTGATAATTGGATGTAGTTATATGGTTTCTCTCATGAAACCCATATATACCTTATCAAATAATTATTTGATATAATAAGGTAGAATAGGTTACGTTCACCAAGGGACTATCTGTGTAGCCTACATGTGTAGGAGGTCAACATGTCTTTGAGTTTGAACCTTAAAAATAATGGGATAGTTGGTTTCATATAAATTATAATTATATAATAGGAATATAATAAATCTAATTTTATTTTTCACCTTGACACCAACTTCTCCAAGTAAACCCACAGTGATCTCAATCTAAAGACTGTGTAAAAGTCTACTTGCACAAGAATGAACTCAATAGACAAAATTTGCATTGTTAGAGAATAATGTGGGTCTAAAAGGAAATGAATATTGTTAGGATATGGTGTAAAATTTATTTCAAGGTGAAGATGAAAAAATAATTCATTTAAAAGGATATAAAAATGATAAAATATAGACATACAAGTTTGCAGACCTGTAGGTCTCTTTTTCACAAAAAATGTAACCAGAACTATATGGAAAAAAGAGGCATGAGAACTAAAAGAGTGAATAAGGCCATGGGAAATAATTTAAAATAATTTTTTATGGTATAATAAGTATAAAATATTATTTTAATATTCACTCTTGAGCTCCAACAAATCCTAAGCCTGACATAGACCTACAAGCTTGTTTAAGTAGGTTGAAGAGAGCATGGATTCTAAGGTGAGTTTGAGGCTTATGAACTATGAGAAACCTTTTGGGTTGTGATATAAGGTTATAATTATCTGTAATGAAATTTAAATAATCAAAAAATTCATTTTGAGTTTTAATATATTTAAAAGGATATCAAAATGATAAAATAGAAACATACAAGTTTGTAGACTTGTAGGTCTCTTTTCACAAAAAATGTAACTAGAACTATATGGAAAAATGAGGCATGAGAACTAAAAGAGTGACTAAGTCCATGGGAAATAATTGAAAATATTTTTTTAGGGTATAATAATTATAAAATACTATTTTAAGACTCACTCTTGAGCTCCAACAAATCCTAAGCCTATCATAGACCTACAAGTTTGTTTAAGGAGGTTAAAGAAAGCATGAATTCTAAGGTGAGTTTGAGGCTTATGCAATGTGAAAAACATTTTGGGTTGTGATCTAAGGTTATAATTATATATAAGGAAATGTAAATAATCACAAAGTACATTGTGAGTGTTGATTACTCAATAAGCCAAAAATGTAGACCTACAAACCTAATTAGGAGTTTTAGGTATGTCTTCAAAAGTGTAAAGATAACATGTAATTTTGCACTGAGAATTGGTTTTAGATTATATTAAATGGTATGAGAAGTCATATAAGGGGTTTTAAAAATTATTTTAGCATTATAATGATGAATATAAACCTTAAACAAGGCCATTAGGGTTAGACTGACCTAATTGCCTATAAACCCTCAAGATGTGAAGACCAAGTTGTAGAGCTTTTGGGAGGTAAATAACTTTTAGAAGACAAATTTATTACATTTTTAATGGTGTTATAGACCTAAATAAATCATATAAAACTCAAAAAAAGCATCAAAATTGTATTTTAAGTCCAAACTCTCTCACTCAGTCTCACACATAGTCTTATTAGGCCGAGAGGCTCTTTTTCCAGGATCAGATTTCCATGGAAGCATTGCATGGGTATCATTAGTGTTTGGATATATTATAGTATTACCCTCTTACATATCATGTAATTTCTTCATATATTAATTATTTGTTCTTTATGAATCATCTTTAAGAAATAAACCACTTCCCAAACCCTATTTTGCACTATGAGAAGCTCGAGAAGGCTCAATTTTGTGCTTGGATTTGAAGTAAATTTTGTATGGGACATGAATATATTAGATATTTAATGGGAAACATATGAAATAAAAAAAAATCACTAGTTTAGGTATTATTACCCTCATGTTTATGAATCATATTTACGATGATATTCCACTTTAAATCCTCTCTAAACACTTCTAAGAGCTCAATGGAGATATAAGTCCCTATAATGGCATGGAATGCCCTTGATTGGCCTAAAAAATTATTTAATGGCATACAAACACCTAATATCACCTAATGAGTCACTATATCATACATATATAAGGAAATTTATGGATATATAGCCTAAAAACTACTTTTTGGAGGTAGTTTACAGGGTTTTGAGGTCTGTAAGCTTTCGTAACTAATGGCATAGGTTTATTAAGCTAATAGATAGGTAATGTAAAAATTCATAATTAATTTTAGAATTATTAATGATTATATTACAATTTATAAGTGATTGGCTAGGCTTGAGAGAAGAAAGATGATTAGTCTTACACCGAGAAGGTTGAATTATACGTTCTTGGTAATATGAACAAGTTGGAAACTCAATTCTCATTACCTCATAGAATGGAAATATCATATAAGAGAAAAGGATAGTGTTGGATAGCTAAATTAATACTGATCAATAATTTCAAATGCTAAACACAAACTTGTAACTCCTTTTTGGCCAAGAATATGTAGTTTTAAAAAAGGTTGATGAGTCATCTAGGGAGTTGAAAAGTATTTTCAATGCCTTTCCTCTACAACCTCATCATAAAGAAACAAACACATGGAAATCATATGGATAAAATTGATCTTAGAATAATCTTTAGTTATAAATAACTTGGATGAACTAACACTTATCATTAGAGTTACTCCTATGCCTATTTATCCCTCTCTCTCACTTTCTCCTATATATACAGCCTTGAATGGATTGTAATGGATATTTTTACTGAGTATGGAGAATCCATACTCAATTAAACACTTGTATTATGAATTTTAATGTTGAATAAAGATGAATTTTTACCTTATTATATGATTTCAATTAGTGTACTTGTGTGATTATTTGATGAGTGTTAGTAGTAATGCTTTCACTCTCTCTCATTTGTCATAGCCTACCTATTTACAAATAAATTGTCTTATTTTAGGTCACATGGTGAGTTTGAAGTATATTTGCATATTTTGGAAGTGGATTTAAGTCATTGATGTCTTTACTAAACCTCTTGATTATCCCTCTCATTCAATGCATTGTCTATGACCTCTATGTTGAAATACTCATACATGAAGGTCCTTATTGAGTGGTGTGATTAGATTCAGATTAATTCATGTTCTTAGTGAATGATAATTAAGTGGAGGGTATTAATTTGGTGTATCCCCTACCTATAGTAGTTTACTTTCAGTTTTTCTTACCCTTTTCCTTTTCAAGCATTAGGTTTAGTAGTAGTTTTAGGGGTTATAACATCAAGGTAGATAGACCTATCTAGAGATTCACCTCACTAATTAGGCAACCCATAGCCTAGAGGTGTCTCTATGCTATCACTTAAATAATTATTCTTGAAAACTTCCTAAAGGGTGAAATTTTTTATGATAGAAATTGTAGTCTTAAGTTCCTAAGGCCTTCTTGATACCGAAAGGCTCCCATTCTCTATCTCTATGATTATTTTTTTTCTTAGTATGACCATATGATATTATAATGACCCATGCCTTCTATCATGTTAAAAATTATACAAACCTACATATCATCTATCTCAAAAAAAATTTACCTATACCTATTTGTAATCTCCTCAAACACTTGTATTCTAATAAGATGCTTATGTTGACACAAGTATCACTTTTCCTAAAAAATGTTCAGTGCCCTAAATTCATCAAATTTATAATTGTAATGTGTCCCTATAGTCAGCCTAAGTGCCTTAGTGCAATATATTTTCCAAAATAGAAATACATGATCAATCCATATTCATTCCTCACCTAAATCCTACCTATAAATCACTTACAAAGATACCAAGTAATTATATATTGAGCACTCAAGTGAGAAAAACTTCCCTATTCTATATTATTTTAGTATCAGTCATAGGTAGAACCCACCTATATGTCTAAGGTATTGAGTGAGCAACTCATGAGTTCTATTTTCCAAGTTATAAGCTATACCACTATATGTAATTTCATTCCACGTATTTCACCCTTTTGAATACATAAAATAACATGTTAAGAAATAACTACATCATTTTGAGGCCCTCTTTTGAGTAGTGGTTATGTATGTGGTACCCATTGACATAAGGTTATTTGTGGTTAGATCGATACCATGATCCCATTAACCCATTTTTACCACAGTCACTATGAATATGAAGAAATAGTGTTTTAATATTTTACTAGTGATATATCATGATCTAGTTTTGATCACACTAGAGTAAAGGAAACATAAAACCCATAATATTCTAGGTGGTCACATCTAGATTCAATGGGTATTCTATACCAAACACTTTCATCTAGTTTAGACATTTGTTTTTATGTAACCATATAAGGATACATGTTATACATTTTTAATATTTGACAACTAATCCAAGGCACATGATTTAGTCCATTTCTATCATGTTTAATATAAAATATAAATGTTCATAGTTGGTCATCTAAGTACTCTTGTTTTAATTTCATTCATTTATTAATCAGTAGTTTTACTTATTATTTTTTAGCATATCTCAATATTTAAATTTATAATATTATTTATCTGAGTTGACAATTAATTGGTTTACTATTCATATATTTATCACCCTTGTGCATAGTCATTTATATATTCGTAACCCTATCCCCATTGGTACTTCCTCAATTTAGGATTAAAACTCTTATTTAATGAGGGTTACCATATGTAATTTATACATCTTACAAAATCAAGATTAAGGTATATATATGCATATTTTTAGTGTCAAGATAATTTGAATATATGTATATGTCATTTTAAATTATTTAATTTATCAACATTTATTTAACCACTTGATTTTGTCTTTCTTGTTTCTATGTTATTCCTAAAGAACCATATTAATCTACACTATTGTTAAACATGATGATATTTTATGTATACACCTATATTTTTTATTTAATTAAAATTTATCTTTTAGGAATCATCATCACATAAATATCCCTAAGTGCACATTTTTAAGAGTACAATGAGATAGGGGTGGGAAGGCTCATGGTAATTTATGAAATACTATCATGTTATTACTTTTTATACTTACTTATACTCATTAACATGTTAATTGATCAGTTCATCCTCCTTTGATGCTCTTTCCCATTATATATACCTCTTCTACTAAATTCCATGGTTTTTCCTAACTTATCCATGTTAAGTTAGTTTTATAGTGGTCATTAAATTTTATACTATATTGTCAAGGGAAAACATAGTATTTTTCCTTCTTATGGTCCATATCTAGCTACATTAATATTTGATATAGGGTTTTAGTTTTTTTATTTTATTGACCCTAGTTGATGGCAAATTATTTTTTAATTATTGGTAAAAAGGGTTTTTAGAAATAGGGACTTGACCCTAGATAATAAGCAAGCATACAAGTCCTAACAACCTAAATATTCAACAAAGTATACTACAAAACATATAAAAAACCAACAAATAAGAAACACTGCACATAAATAATAATAGAAAAACTAATATTTTTGGACTCCAAAGGCCTCTTCCTAGCTTTGTATCATTCTTTTTAAGTCCATATCTATTTTTTTAAACAACTAGGTAACTTGACCTATTTCATTATCATAACCACTACATTTAACATTCTTTTTCAAAGATGTCTCTCCGTGTTCTGTCATTCCTCCAAGCATGATCCTGAGAGAGTCCATGCCCATATTAATATTCTTCATAGATGCTTTACTAAGAACCACAAGAACCTTTGAATCCTCCTTTAATTTTGTATTTTCACACTCCAAGATAGCAACTTTATCTTTGAGTCTCTTCAAATAAGTATCCACCTTGATTTGATAATCCTTACTATGAAAAAGGTTATTCTCTTATATTAAGTTCTTCACCTATTCCTTTAAGGATGACTATTCATGAAAAAGCCATCTAATAGTCTCTTTTTGTAAATCTCATTATTCCTCAATCTATCTTCCTTTCTTTTATTTATAAGGATATCCCCACATTATCAAATTATATATTTAGGATTTGATTAACATAATCTTTGTCCATTGAGGGAAGGATTACAGTCTCATTCTCCCTCAATTCTTCACTAAGTATACATTTCCTAAAACCTCTACCCTTGAAATAAGGAAAAAAATGTCATTATTGAGAAAGTTTAATCCCTCCACAACCTCCTCTACATTAAAATCTTAAATATCTAGAGGGTTATACCTAAAACTACCAAAATACCTAAAATAATCTTATTAGCTTTAGAAGCACTCCTTAGATGACGCTTGGTCCACCTTATAAAATTTATATTTTTCCTAAACAAGGATAAAAATAGGGCTCTTATTAATTCCCTTAAAAATATTATGGATCATAAAAATGATAGATTGATGAATGGGTTATTTTTTCTTCCCCCTCTTGACATCCATGACCAAAATCTCAAGGGAATATAGAATGTAAAAATATAATATTAAGGGGATATGATGTTCAAAAATATAAAGTGGGATGATTGCACCACTTAATTCCTACATTCAAGAGTGACATACAACATTACCTATTTGTAAACTTCTCTAAAAGGCTGAGGGAGATTTTACAAGAGAAACAATTTTGCACAGGAATGAGTTCATCTTCAAATATAAATTTGTCCTCTTTAAAATCTATTCTAATTTTAAATTTTTTTATGACCTCGAATCCTATACCAATAACCTATGTTATAATATCCTTAGTTATTTTTATATCCACACCGCTGAATTACAAATCCCTATTTTTCCACCCTTTCATAAAATTATCATAGATATGTTTATCATGTCCTTCCAATAATTTGATAAAATTGGCCATTCCACCTTAATTTAGAATTTTCCATGACTCCCCATCCTATTTTATATATTCCATCATAATAGACTCAACAATTTTCCCACCTATCCCATAAACCTTGAAAAATAATAGATCAAGTATAGTAATTAACACTCCTTTTGACATAAAATAGGTCGGGGAAATTATTCCCATGAGACTCATTACATCATATGAAAACCTTGCATGAGTTATTAACATCATTTCTCTCATTAATCAAATCCTTCATGTTTTTAATATTATCCATAATAATATGCCATCTAATGATTTCATAATTAATACACATGTTAAAAATTATACAAACTCATTACCTTTAAACATAAGTTTTTAAGTATATCCTTTGGATAATTGGCCTAGATAAATATTCCTTGTTAAACCATATTTTTAATCTTAAATAAGAGACCCATTCATTAACAAACTAGTCTATTGAATGGTTTCCATCTTTATAGATATATTGAATGCAAACTTCTTATAAAAAGTCAATTAATATGAAATCTTCCTCCATAATATGTCTATTATTCTACGTAATCAAATTCTTCTTGGATAGGAAATTAATGATATTAAATGAATTTGACTCAATTACAAGTCTTTTAACTCCAAAACATTTTTCAAACTTCAATCCCCATAATGTTTGTGTGCTTCTACCCAATGATTTGTTTATTTTCCCATTCCACCTATAAAAACACCAACTCAATTAAATTTTTCATCATAAATGACTCTACATCCTCCTAAAGTCCCTAGGTTTCCTTTATAATTCCCATCAAAGTTGATTTTAATCCAACTAGGAAATAGATCCATCCACATGATGTTTTTCCTAACTTTAGTTCTTGTATCACTTGAACTTCTACTTTGATCATCTATCTACCAATTATTGGGAATATTATCTCTTCCTCAATTAACCTATTATATTTTCAAGGTGGTCTATTTTTAAAATTTTCCGTAATACTTCCATAGAGATTTTTAACTAACTTCATATTGGGAAGTTTATTACCTCTAAAAATCTTATTATTTCTTTACCTCAAAAACCCCTTAGAATGTGAGGTAGGGATAACTAAAAAATATTTCTTGATATCTCATTAAAAAAACCCAATTGATATAAAATTTATCTAGGAACATACTCTAAATATCATAGGAATAAGATTAACTAATCATTATATGATTATGTATCTCATTCCAATTTTCACATAAAGGACATTTATTCACAAGGAAAAACTGTATTTTCCTAATATTGTCAATTTTTAATATATTATTTTAAACTTTCAACCATAAAAAAATATTTATATTAGGAGTGAGAGTCTTGTCCCACATCCTGTCCAAAGTAATATCATCTTTGGGTAGATAAGTATTCATCATATAACCAGATTTTACATTATATTTCCCATCAAAGGTATCCTTAGAAACCAAATCATCTTCTTTCATAATGTTGGGGATAATAAAATTTATAAGAAAATAATTAAAAATTTTAAGAATAACATTACCTTTATCTCTAATCATTTCACTCCTAATATATTTCTAACATCTATTTGCCTTAGTGATTTGATATTACTCTTTCACTTTAGACACAAATTCACATTAAATAGGAAGACCAATTTGATTTCAAGGTTCCATAACTATAAGTGGATTATCTAATGGACATGCATCATAAAAAATTATCACCTTATCCCCATTACCAATTAGCCATTTACACCCATCGATAATATTAAATTTATTGGTAACAAGGAAGTTCCAAAAGTTAGAGCCTTTAACAAACTACTCTTATTTCAAAATGTGTAAGGCCTCTATTAAATACAAATACTTATCTTAGATAAATCTATTCCATTTATTTTATTTCATTAATAATATCAAATTAAATTTGGAAACAAGATCTTTATTCATCCACCTTATTCTCTTTTTCCCTAACCGTCCATTTCTTTTAGGGGTATAAACCCTATCCTAGGCCACCAAAGAAAACCTATTCTTCTCTTCAGCACTTTCCCATAAAAATATTCTCTAAATATTTTCAATATTTTCTAGTATAACCTTGTGAATATTAAATAGAAACATAAAGTACACCAATAGACTTTACAATGTGCTCTTAATGAGTACCATCTTCCCTTCCTGAGATAGAATCAAAGCTTTTCGAATAGACAACTTTCTATGAAATATTTCTATCAAAGGATTTCATGCCATAAAAGGATGTTCCTACTAAAGAGAATCATTTTGAGATAAGTTTAAGGTATCCCTTTGATTTTTCATCCCAAAATATAATCAATCCTATTTTGTCTAACCAAAGATGTTTTGAATAAGAAAAGTGGTATTTTCTCAAAAATATTTTTTTGTTTTGAAATTGATCCATAATTTAAAATGATTATTTTTATCTCTCTAACATCTCTCATATAAGATTCAACTTAAACTATATTTTCATTATTAAACTATTTATTCAATTATGGTTTCAAATTTTGAACCAGTCTAAACCCCTTCAAAATACCATCTCTTAGAGCAACCAATAAATATATAGTAAAAGATTCAACCTTAATAATTAAAAATAATAGAGACAAGGGATCACCTTGCATAATTCCCATTTTAATACTAAAATACCCTTTAGTCATCCCATTGATAAGAATTGAAAACATAATAATATAATTTTAAGATCTTATTACTTCCCTAAATATTTATTGAAAACCAAATTGTAGAATCACCTTGTCCAAAAAGTTCCAATCCAATATATCATAGGCTTTGTTCATGTCAAGATTAATCACCATACCTACTTAATTAATTTTATCCATGTAATGTAGGGTTTCATGTACCAAAATTATGACATCTTGGATATATCTTCATGATATAAAACCCACCTAATGAATGTCTATAATTCTATCCAAAATAAGTTTCATCCTAATGGATATAATTTTAGTAAAAATCTTATAGACCACATTATAGAGACTAATGGGGAAAATTAAAAAAAAATGATATTTCACTCCTTAGGCACTAACACAATAAAATATTATTTATCTCTTTTAAAATATTCTTATAAGAGAGAAATTAATTATAAAATAAAACAAAATCTTCCTTCACAATCTCCCAAAAATATCAAAAAAGCCATAGGAAAACCATCGAGACTAGGTGTTTTATCTTTATTTAAAATAAAGACAGTTGATTTGACTTAATCAAGTAATGGAGGATACATAATATTATAATTTTCATCTTAATTTATGATTTTTGGGATCTTAATATAATTTATTTCTCTAACCTTACATTAGTTTTAGAAATCTCTTCGATGATCATTTTAAAATATGACACTTTCCTCCATTGTGATAGTCATATCCGAATAATATTATCCATCATTCCTTATGATTTCCATAATAAAATTATGATCCCTATGTTTTAATGTTAAAATATAAAAAATATTGGATTATTATCACCTTACTTTATCTAAATGGCTCTAGATTTATGTTTCCAAAACCTTTCTTCTCTATTTGCCACTGTATGGTAATCATAAAGTAGTTGTTTCTTCTTAAGGCTAGTTTGGTAATCTAACCCATGAACAATAAAAAAATCATAAATATTAGAAATTTATTCTCTCAAAATAATATTTTGAATAAAACCATTTCCAAATACCTCTTTTTCTAAATTCTTATGTTTTTTTGATGTTTTTCATTTTAGAAACTAGTCAAAACATAACTAAACCATGAATATAAGGATCCCGCCATTCCATAACTTTGTCTTGAATATCCATATGATTAAAAAAAATATGATCCATTTTAAAGTGAGTTATTTACTTTTTAAACTTATATTCAATAATTAGTTCCAAATGATTATGGTCTAAACCTATCCTTATAAGAGGAAAGAAAAAGAAATCCTTCTAAATAATCCATTCCATAAAAATAAACACCCTATCTAGTCTAATTTGAATTAAATTTTATCCCATTATTCTATTGGACCATGTGAAAGGATAAGTTATTAATTAAACATCAATAAGGCTATATGATAAAACCTAATTTCCACCTCTCTTTTCACCTAGAAATAAAGGCAAATTGAAATCACCCATAGTCAACCAAAGATAATCCTTACAATTACGTGCATAAATTCTAAGCTCATCCCATAATATTATACATCCTACTAGAGAGTTATGAGAATAAATATTAGAGAAGATCCAAATAAATCCATCATCTTTGTTATTAAATAATACAACTAAATGGTGTATATATTTACATAAAACATCACCTTCCAAGAATTTACTACTCTAAAAAGTAGCTAATCCACCTAATGTTCCTGCTGAGCTAAAACAAACCCCCTCTGCATCGTTCCATATTTTAAATTTATTAGACTAAAATATTTTCATCCATCATTGCTCCTTGAATTGATACCATAAATTGGTTATGACTCCTTCTAAAAACCTAAAAACTTTGTGTTTATTATTACTATTCATTCCCCTTTTATTCCAAGATGAGACATTCATTTATGTCTTTTGGATTGGGTTATACACATTAAAAATGGATTATTATTTGTGTTCTATCTAATACTTATCCATCCATGATCCTTTTAAATAATTATTTCCTAGGAATTCTTCCCTACTAGGTGATCCAATGGCCACCACTCTAAAAAATATTCTATTAATCATTAAAGGAGTTTATGATCATTTATATTTAATAATATGTGAAGGAAATACCACTCCAAAAAAATTAATTCTAATAACTTCAAGACTAAATATTCTTCCTTTAAATGAGAATGTAACATAAGTTTTACATCATCCAGATTCAATTTAAATTATTGTTTTGAAAAATGTATAAACTCTAGATCAATAATAGAATCCTCATCCTTTGATTAAAGAGAATTGAATTTATTATAGCTAATAGGAGTTGGAGGTGTTTTTATAAAAAAAGTGTTCTCCCCTATGCAATTAACTTCATTCAACCCCCTCTCTAAGCTTTGGTCATCTTGTTTATCTCCCTATTTGTCCTAACTATCTTCAATTCTAAAATCCTCTTCTAATTCTCCTTCCCTTAAAATATATTAAATTGACCTAAATTTATTAGGAGGATAATTTTTTTTGAGATTAACTTATTTTATCCACCCATCAAAATATTTATAGGATGTAGTTCAACTATATTGAATTTCAAAAGATTCTGCCTTCCTCTATTTACTCGTAGGCCTACATCATAATCTCCATCCTTACTTTCTAAAATTATGATTTTATTGGAGGGACTAGAATTTATTCCTTTAAACTTTAAATAATTATGTCCTCTAGAATATAAAATCTAAGAAACTGACTCATATCCCTTAGTTTTGATCAGATTTTCAGCTTCTCTATTCTTAGAGAGGTTTTTTAATTTTATCCATCTCTTTCTTTTTCCAATATTTATTATCCTTATTAAACATCTAATATATTTTATTATTGTTCTAGGAAGGATAAAACTTAATCACACGACATAACTTATTACATTTATAACATAATAAATCTAAGTTCTCAAAGTCTATTTTTTGACTCTATTGTGGTATGCATAAAAACTAAAGTAAGGAGATCTTGATTAAAAAAGTGTTAACATAAAAATGAGTAATAACAAACTTTTATATTACCATCATGGTTGCATAAAAAGTGATAATCTATCCAAAGGTCTTAGCCACATAAAAATAGATCTTATTCACATTACTCAATAGGGAATCTGGGAAGCCTTACCCAAATTGGCATTAAATTAATGTCCTCCTTCTCTAGATCAAACTGTGGTTTCCATTTTCTCAAAAATAACCCAAATAAGCCTATAAACCATGGCCCTCCTACCAAAATTTGATAATAGTCATCTACATTATTCAACTAAATTAGAAAAAATCCATTGGTCATAGTTGATGTTTCCATGTGACCTTTAGGAGACCATTTCATTTCTTCCCATTATCTAAACACATCAATGTTGGGTCATTACCCTTAGAAATTACCAACAAGGGAATATTCCAATATTACTAAAGTTATTTCAATCAACAAATCTAGAATTTTAATATGAAACCCCTTCTCATATTTGGATATCAATAGCTCTTCATTCAGAAAAATTATTTATGTTAAAAAACTTTACGCTTAAGTTTACTAACCTAAGAGAACTTACCTTTAAAAATATAATATGAATCTTTTAATTCTATTTTTTTTCATGTTCCCCCTCATTTTTTTCATAAAACAACCATTTTTATGGTTAATCCTACTTAATGTAAGGATTTATCTAATTGATGGACCCATAAGGGGATCCACCCTTACTACTAATCAAATCCATCACCATATCCTTTCTCCCTCTCTGAATCCTTGTTCAAAAATGTTTCTTCCTCTTTTTATCCATTTTCAACACTCTTTGCCATATTATTTTGATTTTTAGGTTATTTTTTTATGCAAAATTATTTTTACTTAGTCATTTATACTATATCTATTGATATCAAGTATATCAACATATTTTTTAAGTAATTTTTAGGAGTTGGATCTATATTTATAAGATTATAAAATATCATTTTAATGATCAAAACACCTTTATGATTTTATTATTCATAAAAACCTACTTTTAGTATAAAAAGAGAAATTAGGATATAGGAGCTTATAATAATGGATGTTTATGTTTACACAAGGCCTTTGTAGTCTTAAGGAGAAAAGATACCCTATAAGGTAGACCTAGTCTTTAGAGTCCTCAAATAAGGCTAATTAACGTTTATTATTTACATCTTGAGCTTATCCTTCAATATCTATCATAAAGTGCCACTTGAACCAAGGGGGAAATTGATGTATCAAAAATTTGACCCAAGATAAATATCTCTATCCCTCTCTTTATTTTATTTCACACACACACACACACACACACACACACACACACACACACACACACACACACACACACACACACACACACACACACACACACACACACACACACACACACACACACACACACACACACACACACATTAGAGTACTAGGTGGTTATTTTACCACTTATATTATCTTATGTTATCTTTTCATGCTATTAAAACCTTATTTAGACCTAGTCTTTAGAGTCCTCAAATAAGGCTAATTAACGTTTATTATTTACATCTTGAGCTTATCCTTCAATATCTATCATAAAGTGCCACTTGAACCAAGGGGGAAATTGATGCATCAAAAATTTGACCCAAGATAAATATCTCTATCCCTCTCTTTATTTTATTTCACACACACACACACACACATTAGAGTACTAGGTAGTTATTTTCCCACTTATATTATCTTATGTTATCTTTTCATGCTATTAAAACCTTATTTAGATACCTCTTGGTACCCACGTAATGACATTTCTCTCTTTAGTTTACATGTTTTACATATTGGACCTAGGTTATCTTTACTCATTAGTTCCTTATATAAAATCCCTTGATCCCCTATTTTAAAAGTAGATATTTCTTAAATCCTTACCCTACTTTGTGACATGATATATTTTTTTGTATATTGGATATAGTATGGTCTTTTACATTTCCTATATTTTAGGATATTATTTATGTACATTAACCAAGAGGTATCCAATCTAAATAATTATAACCAAGAGTCATTTAATATAAGGGTTGTAACCAAGATGTGCATATAAATTAGAAAAACATGAAAATATAACATACACTAACAAGCATAAGATTCTCATAGTATTATTTTAGTGGATGAGATGTAGGATATATATGTTACATATGATCATGGATTTATAAAATAATTGTAGCTTCATTATTGTCACACTTAAGGTCATTATCACATTGCAGACATGACCATATTAGGGGAATATTTTTGGTTGTTCTTAGGTTTTATCCTTCCTATTTAGATACACACACACACACACACACACACACACACACACACACACACACACACACACACACACACACACACAATAATTAGAATAAAACATAAATTAAACTTGAGGTTGTAAATATTTCATAAAACCCAATAAATTCACCTTTGGGGTAACCATTTTAATTATTGATACTACTAGTTTCACTAATTATCAATTTAGGGAATGTATTTAGAAATATTTCAGCACTATATATTAAACAATGACTTATTTCAAAGGTTTAGGTGTTAATGTTGTGTATAGGGAAACATAGTTGCATAAATTAAATCGACACACTTGAATCAAAAGTAGACAACATACTAGTAAATAACAAGAAAGTAAATAACATGAAATTAAATATAATTCCATTTCATAAACTTCCTCACATAGTATTTAATTGACTTGATGGAATGAGGAATGCTTATGAAAAAAATAGAACATCAATTATTTTATGGGTTAATTAGATATTGAAGAATTTAGAACACAATCAATAATTAAATCGCAACTAATGGACAAGATCTTTACCACAATCATCTTGATTGGGCCCTACCTTGGTTGGAGTTGTGTCAAAATCCCTTCCTAATGTTATAATTGTTATTTCCAATAAATTATTATTGTATTAACATACCTATAACAATGTGAGTATCTATATATAAAAATTAAAAATTTACATAATATAGTTCAATTTTCTCTTAAAAAATCTCAATTTCTATTTTATATTTGTTACTCACTAACCGACACCCTATTACCTATTTTATAGATAGATAGGATATATTATTTTTTTATCATCTAGTTACAATATAAATTATAATCTACATCATATTTGTTAAAATAATATAAGAGAAACAACCTAAATCTATACCATGATAAATTTACAACTAGAAATCAAAGAATATTAGAAAATAGGACATAACGTAATTTGTTTCATGGTTTCAATAGTTTAGAGGCATGATCCAATAGAGATGAGTGATGATTAATCATTTTGACATGGATTTTACATTTCTTAGATTTTAATATCTACCTTGTTCCTTATACTATGGATGAAATCCACCTCATACTAGTCTTCACACTCAAAAATAGACATTAACATCAAGTGTTAAGGGTTAGGATAACTACTACAACTATGCTGAAAATTATAATGATATTCATACATACTGATACAAGTTGGAAAAACCATCACTATCATTAATATGGTTTCTCTACCCCTTTTTTATGGTCTTGATATAGGTTGGCATGACTATTCACTACAAGTTAGCTACCAATTGTTATGGGTTGGCATACCCAATTGTTATTACAAAGTGGATATTCAATTATTATGGGTTGACATACCTAGTTTCTATAAGCTGTCTAGCCAATTGTTATGGTTTCTCTTTTAAGTTATCCAATCATGATTTTTATATTCTAAGAGTAGATGATTTACTTAATAGATCGTCATTAATATATATATATATATACATATATATATATATATATATATATATATATATATGCATTGTATTAATAATACATATAAAATAATACTGATAATAAAGTATATAATATTATTTGTAACATAAATAGTTTAATAATAAAAAACCAAAGATATATGAAACATGTTCATCTATTAATAAATAGTATAAAGGAGTACAAAAGGGAAATTTGATATGTTATGGTTGATTTAAAAGACTCAATAAAATAGGTTTTACAAGGTATTTAAGGGTTAATTTCTCAGCTCATCAACCCCCTAACTACTTATATTATCATACTTGAACAAATTAATTCTCATCAAACCTCATCATGAATTTATCACTTTATTGATGAAAATTAAAAGGTTCAGATGAAATTTCTCCTTACCTTAAGTAGAACCCCTTATTTCTCTTATTTTGTTTCATTATTTTGATTATTAAAGATTCATCTAACTATTCATTCCCTATCTAATTAGAGATATGAAACCAAAATGGTGGAGGATGGAATGTGATGACAAATAATAAATTCTTTTACCTCCTAGCTTCTTTAATATATGATTTAACTTAAGGGATTTATGGAGTTTAAAAACCTAATATTTTAAAGTGTTAGAATATGAAAATTAGGGAATAAATATGATAACCACTAATTTGTATAAAAACTAACCTAATATGATTATTCTAATAATAAAAATTAATAACACAAGTATGTACTAGATAGAACTGACTCAAATGAATGAATTAGAGGCTATAAACTATTATAAAGTTGTTTAGAGCATCGTAAATTAGAAACAAAACTAAAAACTCCTCCCAGACTATAATGTGGTCCTTTAGACAATAATACACTATGATAGTGTCCTTAGGGGAATTAATTTTCCCTTAAAATTAGGGATTATGAGGTTTTAGGAGGTCCTTCACTTGTGCTTGATATGATTGTGCCTATATAGGTGATCCTTGATTTGTTATTTATGACTTATTTTTGATTGATTTGGAATGTAAGACCCTAGAACTCCATTTTGTCAGGGGATTTGAGTAACATAATTATACAAAGTATCATGTTATCTGGATAAGTTACACATGACCTTAACACCCCACTATGTTGAGAGTTGCCTATATGCCAATAACTTGATATAGGATCAAGATCAATGTAGTTCTCCCACCTAAGTTTTTGGTGTAAGTGAAAGTGAAATATAGAATGAGTTTTGGCTTGCATTTTTAAGTCTGCTTGATACTATAAATCTGAGTAATAAAATCTTAGGAATGTTGTATATGGATATATGCATAAGTAGGGCATAATAGGGATTAATGAACTCCATTTGCATAACTATTTATGAGTTTGTTCATGATTATTTTGCATTTGATTTCCATCTAGTGAGTAAAGGGATAAAATTAGTGTATATATTGATATGGTGGTTGTCAAAATATGTAATATGTTTAGGCCAACCTTAAGGTGTCTTGAGAAGTGGAAATATGTCTATTGGAAGAGAAAAGAGCTAAGGGATAGTAGTACAATCCCTTAGTCACTAGCATGGTGCGCTAATGTCCAAGTGGTATAATATAGTGCACTAAGGGCTTGGATGCCTAGGATATAGTCTGGGAATACTCTTGGTACATCTAAGGATGGATTATACCTACACAAAATCTAGATAAGGATATAAATAGGCCCTAAGATAGGTTTAGGGATAAGGTAGGGATAGGGTGGTCTCAAGTTAGAATCATTATACTCAAGTGACATTTTATTAAATTATCCCCCCCCCAAATTTATTATATAAATTTATTAAATCAAAATGACTAGAATAAAGGAAAAATAAATGTACCTATACTTACCTAAGATGCAAATCTCTTGAATCTAGGTATAAGTATGTGAAACATGCTCCATTGCATGTCCTAAAAATGAAACATGAATGAATCAGACCCTACTAAATAAATATAAAACTCAAAGACAAAATTTATTAGAGAGATAATAGAGAAAGAGAGAGAGAGAAAAGGAATGAATACATTTAGTTAGGTATACGAACTAATGCATAAACCTGGTGACATATTATGTGTGTAGTTGGTGATAAAATAGTGAATAACTTAGACTAAGTTTATGTCTTGGTCAATCCCCATGTGTGGGTGGATAAATAATTTAATATTGACATTAATCAATCATTATCCATCCCTTTTTGTTGGATAATGAGTTGTGAATAACTTGTATTTGACTGATGGCTTGTCTAACCCTCTTATGTAGGTGGCTCAAGAGCTCAAGTAGGATATAACTCTATCATGGTCTACCCATATATAGTAGATACATATGTAACTAAAACTATGCAATGTATCTAGATTTTTTTTATTTAACTAAATCTATGTAGGATGGATCTAGATCCACATAGAAATTATAAAATGAAAAATGGCTTAGGGGCCTCTATGTAGCTCAAGGACTATTTGATAATTCCAAATATTAAATATGGAGTAAGGCATCAATTTGGTGAATTTTTTTTGAAAATGGTATTTGAATTAATAACACAAATAATGACATGGAGTTTGTCATTCCATCTCATCAACTAGTGCAAAAGTGAGCATACAAAAACATTGTGCCATGCACATGCTACCAATTTTGATATCTATGCATATGTATTCTAGATTGAGTTATAGTAATATATATATAATCATATATAAAACTATTATGGAAGTGATCATTCCATTCATGATTCCCATAATCTGATCAAACTAGTATGATTTTATGTAAAACAGAGTGTAAATTGAGCATATCTAATAATCTATGACTAATACTATACAAAACTTGAAATTCAACTATTGTAACTTTTTGTCCATTATAAAATTTCATACTTAAGGAATTAATTGATAGTAAAATTGTCCCTTGGATATTATCAAACCATGCTAGTGTCCATTATGTCATGCTAGTGTCCATTATGTCATGCTAGTGTCCTTCTATACTATTTATGTGTCAAACTATAACTGATCTGTGTCTGACCAATTTTTTGTGTGTTATCCTAATTTTGTATTATATATTATATTTCTACATGCTAAAAATTTTATTATAAGAGAACCTAAATAACCTAATATCTATGGAAAACCTCTATTAATTCCCCCTCTTTTGAGGGGATTTGTTGAACATATGAAATAATTTTCCTTAAAAGAAAATCTATGCAACCTATGTGTTTTCCTAAGCATATATGATATCTACATAATAAACCAATATAATGAGTATAAATGCCATCAAAATGTAATATAATCAGAATATAATTTGTTAATCTATGATGTATGTTATATCTAGCATTCACAAGGTTTTTAAGATAGATATAATAATGTAATTGTGTGTATGAATAGTAAGTCTGAGTAAAAATCTATGAAAACTACCTAGGGGGATGGGGAATGATGTCCATAAAGGCACCCAAGGAGGAAGGGGAGGTGCATGAGGTCCATCATGGCATGAAAATTTGGATGTAAGTGTAACAAGTAAGATTCAAATGTCATGGACATGATTCATACATGAAATAATACATACAAACACATGAGGCACAAAATGTAGGCCAAAGGACCATAGTACAAAGGAAATGGGAACACATCACTAAGTCTGAGAAAGAATTTGCATAAAATGACATTTTAAAATTTTCAAATACACATAGATAAATCAAGGTTGGCTTGGAACCACATGGAAGGACATGTTAAAATGTCCACATACACAATCAATATGGCACACATAAGGACATGGGAAAATGTCAAAAGAATACACATAATGAAATAAATTGGTATAGAGCTATAGAACAATGGCATATTAAAATTCCCTCAAATAAATATATAAGAAAAGAGACAAAATCAAAGCTAAACTAGGAAAACAAAAAATGCTAGTATGCATAAACATGTGGTATAAATCCATATAAGAACAAAAATGTACATAAGCTAAGTCTATACTAGTAGTAGTTGGAAAAAATATAACTACTATAGTATGATAAACATTAAGATGTAATCAATTGTAAATATGTGATATGGAGTAGAGAATGATATAACCTAGTAAATTAGAAGTCGTGTATAGGATGCCCCCAATGGATGAATTATATCAATGATGAATCTATGTATTTGTGTATGTTTTCCTGATGGGTGGATAGTAACATGTCTAGATTTGTGTGATGTACATAAAACCTATAAGAATCTATAAACACTTAAAGATAACAAGTGAAGAATGTATGTATGATGAAACTAACTAGACTGACATAGACAACATATGTAGTACCTAAAAGGTATAAGGAATGTAATAATGGAAATTCATATAATCTAAAAATTTATTTTCTAAGAAAATTTTGAATGTTTTTGTATTTTGAAAATATTATATTATTTTATTTTTTTCCAAATATAATATATGTACAAGTAATCATGAGAATGAAACTGTATACAAGTAGAAAAGTAAGATAAACTATGTACAAGTAATATGTAAGTAATTGAGAATATATAAAAATGGAAATTAGTTAATTTATAAACCTAAGAGCATATTCGTAATATGTGGATAGTCAAATGTCAAATCTAGTGGGAGATCATCCAATGTCAGATACTTAATCTACCAAAAATTGAATAAATCATCATCATTGTGATCATCATACCATATTGTTGGTAAAAGTATAGACTTATCTTTGGCATTAGTCTAGAATCTATGCATTCAAATTGCATGCTACACCAATATGTAATAAGCCACCCATGTGATCCTAGGGTAGACCAAATTGGATCACAGGGTATCTATGTGAAACATATGGTTCTCATATGTGTCATTATATAGAATGCAAACTATGTATTTAATTAAATCTCAAACATATATCTATCCAATCAATATGGGTATCTATTTCCTATAATGATGTACTACCAAGTGTAACCTATATGTGAGTGCATGTGCTCATGAAAAAAATAAGTGTGTTAACCACTTTAGGGCCCTATACAACTAATAGTGTGATATGTCTCAGGGAATTATGGTAATGTATAACATGTTATAACTCAATTTACTAATGTCTTATGTGATATAAGAAAGTTAAAGTGTAAGTATAGGATTAGAATCCTCATTGATAAAAATTATAGTGATGTATTTGTCTTTGATAAAAACCTAGATAGTAAATAGATCATTCCTTATGTTAGTGAATATTTATTCATGGTGCTTATACTGGTGGAGGTAGACATTGTGTAATATAAATAGTGACCTGATCCTTAAACTTATTTAATTTTTGTTGTAATGTTGAGCACGTATCTATGTCATAGCTAATAATCCCATGAAAATTTTAGAATGTTATATCATCCTACTCTAATAATTTACTAACAGATCTATGGAAAACTATGGGTAATGTCATTAATCCTCTATCAAGTAATCTCTATGACATATGTTGTGGTATATCTTCTATACTTCCTACCTAAATCTAAATAAATGGGTCAATGTCCATAAATTTAATCATATGTACTAAATGTATAAAATAATTTGCCTTTAATTAAAAACGAGTTTTTGGGTCTATATCTATAGAATTTTGAACTGGTGGTCATGATTGTGTAGTTGAAGGCATAATTTCCTTAGAATCATCTCTATACTCTCTAGGGATTACTAGTGTGAATCTCAATCCACATAAATAACCATCAATGCCAATGAGTGTTGTATCATCCTTTGTGGTGACCTGGGAATCTATATTAGAGTTTCAGATATACACTTCCTCTAAATTAGTAAGTAATTATAATTGTGTTTTGAGAATCTCATCATATGCCATAAATATGGATAATTGTGTTATAGGAGGGTCCTCCTCTATCATGGGTGAAGGTAAATGTGTTATAGGAGGATTTGGAATAGGTGTAGGAATAATGGTGATAGATTCACAAACCTCATATGTATATATATGTTCTATTAGAATCATGTGAGGTGGGGACTCTATGTGAACATGAAATTTCCCATCTAGAGATGTAGTTAGAGAAAAAGGTTTAGTAACTCTAATATTTGAATGGTTGGTTATCAAGTATATAAGTGTATAAATATATGTCATGTAAAAATTTGACACATCTATTCAAGGTAGATTGTACGGCCTTCATGGCATGTATCCAAGGTGTCCCAAGAAATTAATTATAATGAAAATGATTAGGCATCACTTAAAATTATGTTATAGGGATTTTGGCCAACCTTGATATCCAATGTAATAGTACCTAATGCCTATATAGGAATACCATAAAAACTTCTAATGTTATTATATGTATTCTAAATGGATGTTATATAAACCCCCATAGTATATATAAATGTGAGGTTGCATATCTTAAGTCCTTAACCACTATCAATTAGAACTAATTTAATAGTGGTAGTCTTTATTTATGATTGAATGGAGAGTGGTAGATTCTTATCAATAACTGACTATGAGGGAAAAGCCTCATTGGAAAAATATATAACATCCTTAATGTCCTTTATATTATTCATGAAAGATGCAAAATAAGCTAGCTATGTATCACAATGCAAATATGTATGGTTGATTGTTTGAAAAAGAATATCTTTGAAAATAGTTGCCTTTTAAAGTAATTCCAATATATAAATATTAGCTAGTGTATTTCTCAATTGATCCATAATATTATATGCTCTATGATAATTTTTAGGTCCCATTGTATTATGTTGGGGATGAGGAGGGAGTGTGGGATTATTCTACTCATATATAGATGAATGAGGCACCTAATTATATTTAGTGATAAATAGAATCCTAGGGTATAATATTTTATTGAGGGTGAGTAGTAGAGGTGGGATGTGAATGAATATAGTCAATGGGTCTAGGTGGAGCAAGAACAAAAGGAGTAATATGATCTCTTTATCATCAAGTAGAAACTAGAGGTAAATTAAAATTGGCCATGCAACAATGTTATCCATATAAGGGGGATCAATATGATATGGACTAAGTGTGAAATAAGCTAATTTTTAACTTGCTCCATGAGAGGAGTGATATACATGTGCATCATTCTAAAAATGGTAGGTAATAGGCATGTATTTCAAACCACAATACTTTGTACCAAAATGTAGAAAATGACACATGTCATGATATTCATGATGAAAGGCTAAAAAATAAAAACTGAGAAAATTCTAGAAATAACAAGGGAAAACCTAATGGTAAACTGAAGTTTTAAGAAATATTGTCAAAGTAAGTCAAGTTCATCAAATGATTTAACTTTTAATGGATTTATGGAGTATAAAACCTTAAGTTGTTAAATTTCTGGAATATGAAAATTAGGGAATAAATATAAAATAAATATAGACATTGATTTGTATAACAATTAATCTAATCTTATTATTCTAATATAGAAATAAATCACACATGTATGCACTTAGCTAGAAACTCACTAAGATGAATGAATTAGAGTCTAAAAATTGTTACAAATATTTTTAGAACATCACAAACTAGAAACAAGACTCAAAACTACTCCTAAATAATAACACGATCCTCTAGACAATAGTGTACTATGTTATTATACTCATGGGCATGGAAGTGTCCCTTAAAAGCAAAGACTATGAGCTTCTAGGAGGTATTTTTCCTACATCATATATGCATGTGCATACATGGGTGAGCCCTAATCCACTATGTATGACCTCTTTTTAACTAATTTGGAATGTAAACCCTAAACCTCCATGTTGTTAGGATATTTGAGAAGCACAAGTAGAAAAAGTATAATGTTAGTTTGATAGGCTAGACATGACCTCAACACCCCCAATATGTGAAGAGTTTCCTACATACCAATACCTTGAGATGGGATGAAGCCCTATGTAGTTCTCTTGCATAAGTGTTTGGTGCAAGTGTAAGTGAATGCTATCATAAGTGACAAATTGAGTGTTTTGAGTGTGATTGAGACTATAAATTTGAGTAATTTGAGACTAAGAATGTTGTAGATTAATTTATGTAGAATTAGGATAGAATAGGGATTATTGACCTTGATTTGTACAACTATTTTTTAGTTTGTTCATGAGTATTTTGTATCTAATTTACGTCTAGTGAGTAAAGGGATAAAAGTAGTGTATAAATATTGTATTGGTGTGTGTTGAGATATGGATTAGGTTTAGGACAACCCTAAAGTATCTTAAAAAGTGGGGATATGTCTGTTGGAGGATAAAATAACTAATATATAATAGTGTGGTCCTTTAGTCACTAGTGCTCTGTGCTAGTGACCAAGGTATCAAGCTAGTGTATAGGTGGTAAAATTTGGTGCACTAGGGGGCTAGATGCCTAGGAGATGGTTTGAAACTACACTTAATAACTCTAGGGATGGGTTATACCCATATGAAATCTAGATAAGGATATAAATAGGCCCTAAGATAGGTCTAGGGATAAGCTAGGGATAGTTTGGTCTCAAGTGACACTCATTACACTAAAGTGACATTTTATATGATTATAATATATTTATACAATCTTGTGAGTGTTTCTCTTATATTATATCTAGATAACAGTTACTTTATTCTCAATTCTTGGTTTAATTCATCCCATATTCTTATGCATGAGAAAGATACACTCTACCAATTTGATCCAAATATGTGAGGTATTGATTTTGGGATTGAACTTATTTTATCATAAAATGTAAGGCCATATCTAATTATTTCATTAGGGTATCCCAGTCATCTACTATCCTATATTTATGATTGGTTTTCCCCTTATTATTAACTTGGCCTCTTTTTCCCTTTCATGATATTTAGTTATTTTGTTGCCTCTTTTATCTTCATTTACCACATTTTTTGTTATGTTATAGTTGACAAGTCCTAAGTGCATAAGGTCACCCATATTCCTCAAAATTTATCAAATTAGATCCTACATTATCATATAATATAGGGAAGCCTTGCACATTGAATCAAGGTGAAAAGATAGGGGAATTGGTGTAGGTCAATTTTAGTTATGTAAAAAGGTGAGTGGGTTGGAGTATGGTTTGAAGACTATTTTACACATTTTCGCTACCATGTCATTGAACTAAGTATTAGCTCAGAATTAATTTATAACAATAATCTCATTGATGATTGATAATCATGTATAATCTGATAGTTAATCCTAATGAATCACACATACCATAAGGGACTTAGAAAATCATTAGATAGTTAATCATGGAACTTTATTAATTAGTTTCACAAAATTACATGTCCATATATACTTTACAAGTCATATCTACACTTAAAATGATATTTATCTTATATTTAAGCTTCATTCTAATCTAAGCTAATGATACAACACTTAGTCCATACAATTTGATATATTTATATGTCTGGGTTACTAACCAATCTTATTTTGATTTCATTAATTAGTAGTAACCTAACCACCAACCTCTTCATTTTATTTCACCTCCACATTTTTATAGGCCCCTTATATCCTTTCCCATCAATGAATAATAATTTTGAGGCTATTTCACTATTCTAATTACCTAGTAGTTTAAATGTGTTGTGTTTCTCGATGCCATCTATCATCCTTGATTCAAAAATTTCTTGTTCAAATCTAATGTTAGCCCTTATTTCTACCATATTCCCCCATAATTCCCACTATGGTTCTTGATATGGTTTATTGTTTTAATCCTATCATTTTTTCATTTATCACACTCAACATGGTTTATGATGTTTTATGCATGTTATAATAATGATCCATTTTGGGTGCACATTTAGATTATTAGTTTGGATTGTGCATACCACATCTCAACTTTTGGAGTTTATCTCACTTTTCCTATTCATGCTTGAAAATTATCAAATTTTTGGACTTATCTAATTTTAGAGGTTAACATCACCACACACTAAACTAGTTATCTATCCTTGGAAAACTAATCCATATGTTTCCTAATTTCTTTTCGTAATCATTTGCTTATGAATATACACCATGAGAAACATTTTCATCTAGATTTACAATTTTATGTAATTTTAGTTCTACGTGTCTCCTTGTGATATTTTTTTCATCATTATTGTTGTAGGTGAAAACTTATTCACTCTTCGCTATCTTTATCCCCATACAATAACTCTCTTATTATTTTTATTATATATAAGGATGGTGCATTATGCATTAGATAGAGCCATACCATCCCAATGGTGTTTAAATTTAGAGAGTTTTGAAATTTATTTCATAAGATGAAAATTATGCTATCCTTGGTGCTAAGGTTATTACTAATTCCTAAAAAAGCTTTCACTCTTGCATGACCACCTTAGATACTTCATAAGATTCTACCAAACTTCAACCCACCACTAGATTCTATCATATTTTCCCAAAAACATTCCTTTTTGAATCATATTACATCCCAATAAATTATAAACATGTCATTAATTTGAAATATATCCTTACATGCCCCTTATGTATGAAAGTTGTCTATCATGAGTCTTTTTACTATAAACCATGTTGTAGAAGATAACTTGGATATTTTATGCTACCTATATGTGTTCCTATCATAGTGTGTAATTGTATGACGCTCAAAGAGTGAAGGTAGCTTCATAGATGGAATCAACCATCTAGATGAGATAGATACTTTTCTTCACATATTCATAGATAACTCTTTAGAATTATTATCATAACCCAATGAATCTAACTATTCACTACCAAACATGGTAGCACAAAAACATGTTGTCTCCTCTTTTTGCCTTGCCATCAAACCCAATCTTTGAAGTCCCATCATCCTTCATGGGTATAAATACAACATGAATATTTTGGCCCTATGACATTACCAATTTTAATTGGCACAAAACTACACTCACTATTGTTTATTCACTTTCTCTTCTTCTTTAGGCTTTATTTATGTGTGTGTCTCATTGAATATCCCTACATATTTTCTTCTACTTCATGAAATCTACCATATACAATTGAAAAAGGTTATTAAATATTCCCTAAGTAATTTTACATGTAAATTCTCCACTTAGTTGGTTTTCTTTTATGTCTTGTCCTTGCTTCCTATAATTTCCTACTTTTCCTATGATCTCCCAAGGGGGTGGGAGTTGAAACTTTGTAATCCTAATAGTTTTAAACTTTCCCACACTCAAAAGAGATGTGGGTCATCTAATTTCCATAATTATAATTTTAAAAGGTAATTTTCATCCCTTTTCATTAATCTATGTCTTCATTCCCATAATAGTTATATTTTTTTCTAAATACCCAAAGCTTGACCCCTAAGCCCTTGTCATCCTCCACCCTCTAAGCCTTCTATATTCTCCTCAAACTTTAATATATTTTTATCCTTTGTTATATTTTTAGTAGATAACTTATTCAACAATATATTTTCCTTGACATAACCTTCTTCCAATTTAATTTTCACTTAGAAACTTGTACCATGGACCAAGTGCCCATATGTATAGTCGTAACAAAGAGACCACTAGATGATCTAGTATATGGGTCAAAAATTATTTTATTAATAGGTTTATCACCTCTTCAAAATATTTTTGCATGGGTTATCATGTATATTCACATCTCAATTTTTGAAAGGGTGATAAGTATCATGCCTTGATCATGCCTTGATTCCCTCCATGTTTGTTCTTCATTAGCTGATTCATTTCTCATGTCGCATAAATTTGAAAATAATTAATTCAAATCAGACTTTTGACCTTTCATACTTTCCTATAATTTTTTCCAATCACCACCAATTTTCATTTAATCAATTTGGTTAGTTTTATGTTTGTCACTTTTTGTCTTAGGGCTCAACATCTTATCACTTCACATTTTACCATTAGATTTTTTATCATGCCACTTCCTTTAGTATCATATCCTCATTTATCCCTCACATTTTTTCCTAATCATTTCCCATATTCTCCTTAATGTCTTCCCATATATGTCATATTTATGCCTTCTTTGGTACCACCTACCCCACACTAAAATTTTTCTTGGTCCTCCTATATAATGCTTCTTTTCCTTAGCCTAGTTCCTGCTATATATACTTTCATATTTTTGGGTGATTTGAAGTGAATTTTTACATTTAAAATTTATACTAAACTCACCAAAGATACTTATAAATTTGGTGGCTTTGACTTTAAAAATAAATCCTCTGCTTGACTCACCTAGGTAAATATTAAGATGTGAGCATGACTTATTACCCTTTATGTGCAACTACCTCATGTAAGACCTATTATATTATAGAAAATAAAATCATTGAAATAAAATGGATCTAAAAGACTTATTACAACTTGGTGTAAAACACCTTAATACCCAACCATTTTGATCTAATAACCAAAAATGATCCTCATGTCATCTCATTGCTACTTGTCTACGATCCATAGCCCAATAATCCCAAAAACTAACTATTTTTATCATCCTTAGGGACTATGAAAACTATTTCATTGGATCATAAATTAAGGGTTTACTTGGTGATATGAGGTATCTCTTTCCCTTTAGACCTATTAGGGGTGTATAACACCCAAACCTTGATTATAATTGATGGTTATCTTGGTATTTGAGGTCTAAAAGTCCCTTTATTAGTGTGCATGATCCACATCATTGGAACTAAGTATTTTTTGGTTTAATATCTTGTAATGGTTAATGGATTTCATATCTTATTTTAAATGGAAGGAATGACTCAGGTATGTATGTCATTATTTACATTTTAAACTTGAGGGAAAGTCCATATCATCTCACATTTTGGGTCAAACCTTATATAAAATGGTGTGTTACTAGTTTTTGGTGACTAATGATTAGGTTAAAACATGGGGCTCAATTTTTACCACTCTATATAATCTTTGAGTGACCTCATATGTCTTCTATACAACCACTAGTTTTTGGTAATCCTCATAGTATCCAAGGTAGATTACATTTACTTTCATAATATGGTGTCTTCTCCACTTGGCCTTGCTCTAAAATTAGTGATATTTTATATGGTTTTGAACTCATTCACAACCTCCACACATTCAATGTATGAAATACCTTGGTCTTAACTCAATGGGATCACCATGTAATTACTTTCATTTTATAAGCTCATATAACATTGTTTGAAGTGTAACTCCATATTATTGGCATAATACCATAACCTTCCTAATAATTAAGGTAGTTTTATTCTTATAAAAAAATCAATCTCTTCAAATATATCACTAAACTTTACATCTATGATCTTGATATTATCATCATGTAGAATCCCAATAGGTTGTGCTCTAGTCTTATTGTCTATAGTCAAGATATGATGTGATGATTTTAATGTGGGACTTACCATATTCAACCATGCATATCCTGTAAAAAAATTAAATTTAGTACTAATATCTACCATTATGTCACAAACTGACAATTTATTGTTCTCAACATCCACAAGAAATTCTAGATCATAGTTGACACCTTGGGTGGTCTTCATCTTGCGTTTGTGTGATAGGTATAGAATTAGTACATCCACTACCTACATGTTTTCACATTAATCAAGGATATTATTCAACATGGGAATTTTTATATCCCAAATTATTAACCTAGAGAAGTCAATTAGACCTTCTCAAATTTGGGATAACATGGAACTATCTTTGAATATAGGTAGTTTGCTACAAGAGATAGATCTCTAGATTATGGGATAACTCCCTTGATCTATCTACTTAGGCTCTCAAATACACTAGTCTAATCACTTATTAGGGGTGAAAATGGAATAAGTAAATTGAAATTATCCTATAATAATTAAAGTGAGAGATTGAGGATATCTCCACAAACATACTTAAAACTTACACTATGAAGGCAGATTATCAAAATTGATCTCAACTCAGGTTTTTCTAGCAGAAGTGTTTTTACATGGAGGTAGATTACTATGAATTTTTAAATGTGACTGAAAGGGAGGTATAATATTATACAATAATAATATTATTCACACTTAAAATACACCTAAAAAACATTTAAACTTCATGAGACATGCTAGAATAAATGCCACTTACACAATACATATAATAATAAAATGGAAGCAAGGAGAAACAATCATCACTTGTCATCAAACTAGAATAATTGAAATACTTAGGAAATAACTTCAGAAGGTAATCCAAATTAAGAAATTTTATTCAAAATAAAAACAAGATGTCAAACTATTAGGGCTTAGCCATGCTAATTATGGATAGTTTATAATGCCAAAATGGCTTCAATATATAAAACAATAAGAAAAGATAGAGGAGTGACATTAAACAGTCACAATGCCAAATGTCAAGTCTTAAATACTAGTTACAACACAAGAGAAGGAGTTAGATAACATATCATGAGATCCTCTTGGACAAGTGTCTATCTGAAACATGGCATCTTCCTCAAGTTGGTGTAGGGACACTTCATTGTCCTTAAAACTATTTTCTTGATGAGGAGTCCAATTATTTAATTTGAACTACCTTGTAAGTCTTTGAAACATGTATAATAAATTTATAAGGTGAAAACATGATTGGTGTAGGTCATTATACACCCCTTAAAATGATTATCTTCTCTTTACCACTTATTTTTCATGTTTTTGTAGCTACTCACTAGCCCTCTAGGCCAAAACTATCACACTTTTCACTAGGGTGACCTATGGATGTTTGAGATAATTTTTTATATCTATGTGAGACAAATAATAAAAAACTATTTGTATTATATTATATAATATAGGCCTTAATAAAATCAAAATCAAATTTCTCATAATCAACTTGATAGTCACCTTCCTTCTCACTATTCCATCCATGACTGCCTACAACAACCCACTTAGTAGAGGAGTTTTCATGCATGAATAAGGTGAGGATGGGGTTTGAGACATCAAAACACATATCTACACACCTTCCACCCTAAATTTCACTCATCCATTCCTTTGTACACCTTCAAATTACCTCAAATACTATAGAAAACATAGAATTTGACTCATTCATACAAGTGATGGTATTGAATAATTGAGTGGTAGGGATCCTGAGAGAGTTTCAATTATTTAAAAATCACTTTCTATTCTGGTTGACCCCTTATTGATGAATATATATATATATATATATATATATATATATATATATATATATATATCTTTCTCATCAGGCTCTGATGAGGGTTTTATAATGGTTTTAGGTTATTTAGGTTCTTAACAATGAATCATAAAGTTTAATCCCTTAAACCTAAAAACAATACCCATAATTTCAATTTTTGGGCCTACATAAACTATACCTAAGTGATTTAGACCCCATGCATATTTTCCATACATATGTGAGTGAAATAATTTGTCTCTCGAGTTCTTATTATACATTCTAGACACCCCTGAGACAAATAAAGGACAAAATGACCAATTTGAGTTGTCTTCTGAAAAAAAATGAGTCCCATCAACCCTCTAATATCTCATTAAATATCTTAAATTTATTTTTAATATCACATTATTAGATGAGTGACCTTAGAAGCCCAATAGTTCATGCCTAGTTCTAGGATTAAGAGTCATAGTCTAGTTTTTTGAGTATGTGACCACTTATGAGTGGTGATAGTGGATTTAATATCTTCTCAACACTTATTAACCTTCAATTCAACCCTATAAACCATTTCATATTTCTTTAATACTCTCCATTTCATCTTTTTCACCATCAATGCACTACATCTATAGGTTGCATTACTTGTGAAGTGCCTCAAGTTTTAGACAAAATAGTGAGCACTTCCACTATTAGTTTGACTTAATAGATACCATGGGAGTCTTTAATAGATCATTATGACCCTATTTTCTAAGTTTCAAATCTTGACCATTCTTCTAAATCCCTCAAAATCTCAAATTCTAAATATTGGCCTATAAGCATGTGACTGTGTGTAGGGTTTTAATAGGGCTTTAAAAACTTTAAATATAACTATCTCTATTCATATTTTCCTCTATTAATCACATGTAAATGTGATATAATCACTTTGATAGTGATTTATACATTATTATCTTCAACTTACACCTCTACCTATGTTTCAAACCTACATCTTTCATTTGCTTAGGTTAGTCTGTCTCCTGAGTTAGACTATAGGTGTTCATTAGGTATATTAGGGGATTCTTATACATAAAGATATGTGTTTTAAAATTATACTTCACACCTTTGGATTATCTAAGGTCATTATTACCATCTCACGCCTGAATGGACTCATTTTTGCCTTGAGACCATGCAATCATTCCTTACCATTAATGCACTAGGTGTCACTATAATATTACATTATTCTAGGCTCATTTTGGCCTAATGACATTTTAGTTATTTGAGTGTTTCAATAAATATTTGACTGAGTTAAAAAACCATTCACCATCATTCTCTCTTGACCTAAGAATCTCCTCTAATTTCAAGATGTGACCTCTCCATCTAGGATGCAATAATGAAGCTATTAGGTTTGCTTAGTCCTCATAGACATTCACCATGAAATGAAATTATGTGGAGCATACTCTTTTTTTAGAGAAATTATGTTAAAATTTCTCATTTTCAACTTTATTAAACTCTACACTTTTCCATCTAGGTTTGATTGTAGGTAATGTTGTCACCACTCACATAATGATCTTCTCCTAATCTATGAATTTGTTTGGGATGCCAAAATATCATCAAATGATTCGAAAAATGCTTTGGTCCCTCTTTTAGGTCCAGACATAAGTGGGTTTCTAGTAATAACCTATAGGTGTCTGTTTCAGGGCTACTTTAATATATCAAGTGTCCCAAACCTTAATTTTCATCAATGATCCTCTTCAATACAAACCTTCAATGGAAAATATGAACAAATTATCTAAGGCATGGAGAATAATTGTGTTAATATTGAATTGAAGCCACTGATAAGAAGATGAACTCTATAATTAACAAAGAATTATTCTATAGACCATTGGTATTTACTTCTAGCACAAAGAGATTGTTATGCCTATCCTTCCATTTTCACAAATTCCAAACAAGTTGAAATTAACATGAAATGGATATATATGCTCTAAATGTCCATGTACATCACTAGGTTTACATATACCAATTTTTAAAATGTAATCAGATGAGAAAAATTGAGCCATTGGGATTGCATAGGTAGTTTATAGGTACTAAAAATATTAATGATTTTTCATACATCAAAGACCAAAAAATTGAAACCATGACAATGAAACTAAATCTCGTAATTACTAATAACATCCCCCAAGTTCACTCATTCCAACTCTTCTTCTCCAGTCCAGACCAAAAGAAAACCATTGACCTTTTATGAGTTGTCTAAGGGAAGGATAGTAGAGAGAAATTACTTTTCATAAATTTTTTATATTTTAAAGCTACCTAATCCTAAAAAAAAAAATTGTGGATTCTATGACACCTTCTTAAAACATTCATACATGCCATATGAGTCGCCCTAGTCCATACAACCATCTAAAACTGACCTTGTGTTGATGATCTTCTTCTTATAATGTTAAAACTACAATGTTTTAGTTTCAGATCCAACCTCTAAAACTATCTTACATGTGGTACATTATTTTAATTCTTAAAAAAATTGTATTTTCTGAAAAACTATACAATTCCTTAAAATGACCAAAAATGTGGCATAAAAGGACATTAAGACAAATGGATAAATGTGAAAAAGGTTGAAACATGTTGTATTACCCTCAAAGGTGTAACTTGAACTCATTTAGGACCATGGTGACCATTTTAAAACCTATATGACCTTATGATATTTTTTAATATGAAAGTGGGGTTTACCCAATTTGACCTAAAGTGAAATTTTGGTCAACATTGTGGTGATTTCTAGGGGTAGTATGCTTATTATACTAAGGACCAGTTTCCTTCTCCTTCCATTGGTAAATGGAGTCATCCATATGATTAAATTGACACTAATATTCCTATGAAAGGAATAAAAACTTACACCAAACATAAATGAAACAAACACACAAAACAAGACACCAAGACACATGCTTGTGTTCTCCAAGCACTTAGGGAAAACACACAAGAAAATCACACCAAATAATGTACACAACACTTATGGAAAAAAAAACACCTATCCTAATAATTACAAGACCTCAAAACACTTAAAGTGAATGATAACTTCTTAATTAATTAAATTAAGGTCAAAGACAATGCTTATAGAATCATTGTTGCTCCATGAAAATAAACCATCATGGAATGAATGTTTATCAATATTTATGGAGGCAATCAAATGAATTACTAGTTTTTAGGCTTATAATAAATGTAAGTGTATCATTTATATCTCTCATGAACACTCCATCTATCTCTCTTAGATCCTTGTTTGACTTTGCAACTTTTTAACCTTTATCAAGTTTAATGGGCACTTCTTAGTCTAATAATTAGGAGTCATGAAATCCTTCCCAACTTTAAAAGTGTTTGAATCATGATATGCTTGTTGTTCAAAATCATCAAGGCTATCTTATTTTTCACCAAACACTTCATGGTCTACTATAATTTTTTATTTCTTGGTAAATATCCCAAGCTCTTTTTTATGCTCACTAGGTACATAGTTGACCTCATCATCAGGTCTATACTCCTTTTGAGAAGTTGAAGACCTACTTATTTATTGAAACTTATACACTATGGCATTTAATTTTTACCACATATCATCTACCTTATCTTGAGGTCCATGATCATGAATATTCTCATCTTTGGAAAGTAAAATTGAATGCTCACTAGGATTATCATGCTTTATTATAGCTAGGATATGAACATCATCATCCATGTGCAGAAGGTAGTTTCCTCATGCAGTTTGTCTTAGATCATCATTATAATTTACCTTAATATATCCATGAAATTATTCATGGATAATGTATGTACCAATAACTATTTATTCAATGTGTTCATATGGATCAAATCCATACTACTCAACTCCCCACTCATTAAGGTACAAGATAGTTATGTAATCAATAAGTATTAGAGGTTCTTGATCACTATGATGATATTTTTCATCACTAATATTTCAATTCATGTTTGATATATAAGGCACATATCGATATACATGAAATTTAGATAGATGTTTAGATTTGATTGACACCTTAGCACCATATCTAGTCTTAAATTCCATATAGGACCAATTTGAAGTCAAGTATCCTCCAATCTTAGCAAGAAAATATATTGACAAGAAAAGGAAAAAGTGAAGTACAACATCCACAACCAAAATATTTTAAAGAATAATGAAATTAGGAAAATCATAAAGAAAAAGTTGAAAATATTTTATTTTGCCAATTTTCATGGAAGCCGCCCATGTTTGGCCCCTTATTTCATTAAGTCTCAAATTCATACCAATATGACATCCACATGGGCATGAAGAGATAATTTTTCATAACAATTGAGATTTTGTCATTTTGGTGAAGGCTTGAGGTTTTGGTGTATACCTTTCACCATCTGGTAGGTGGCTAACTAGCTCTTAAATGTTTTGGGAAATGTGGTAGCTATAGTTCAAAATTTATAAAGTCATGGAGCTATTGGGAATGATAAACAAACCTCTAGCTCATAACTTAGCATGCATGTTCCACCCTAGTGGAAATTATCCTAAAGAGATATTTAAGAAAGTCGAGCTAGTTGGTACAGAAAGATAGAAGATAGTGTAGTGAAGATTTGATGAATTGGAATTACTTTTTATACACTATTTTAGTAGTTATTAGACTTAGGAATAATATGGACACCATAAAGGATGTATTTGTAAACACCCAAGCTCACCTGTGAACCTTTGGGTTTTTAAGTAGTTTGAGCTAGGCATTTACTTTTTCTAAACATTATCAAATTTATACTTTTTTTGAAATATGTTTAACTTCAAATATCATTGTAGTAAAACATGGTGAACCTAGTCTATGCATATTATATATTGTTAAAGAACTATGTAATGGATGTAATGTCATATTTTGAATGCAATTACGATAAGTAGTGTTCATGAAATTATTCTAGTTCATGCCATTAATGGATTCCATATTATATAATGGTGACATCATAATAAATATATATAGAGAATAAATATAGATATTGTGCCAAGTATGCATGTTCCACCCTAGTGGAAATTATCCTGAAGAGATATTTAAGAAAGTTGAGCTAGTTGGTACAGAAAGATAGAAGATAGTGTAGTGAAGCTTTGATGAATTAGAATTACTTTGTATACACTACTTTGGTAGTTATTAGACTTAGGAATAATATGGACACCATAAAGGATGTATTTGTAAACACCCAAGCTCACTTGTGAACCTTTGGGTTGTTAAGTAGTTTGAGCTAGGCATTTACTTTTTCTAAACATTATCAAATTTATACTTTTTTTGAAATATGTTTAACTTCAAAGATCATTGTAGTAAAACATGGTGAACCTAGTCTATGCATATTATATATTGTTAAAAAACTATGTAATAGATGTAATGTCATATTTTAAATGCAATTATGATAAGTAGTGTTCATGAAATTTTTCTAGTTCATGTCATTAATGGATTCCATATTATAGATGGTGACATCATAATAAATATGTAAAGAGAATAAGTATAGATATTGTGCCAAGTGATCCCATCCTTGATTACCATCATTTGTTTAGCATGAGTAAGGTGAGTGAACGCAACCTTTTGACCCTTAAAGTTCCCATATGACTCTAGAATTAGTCCATAAAATTCTTGCACCTATGAATTTACTTTAATATTTTTATGAATTACTCAAGTACCATTATTAATATCTTGTACCATGATACAACTATCCCAATGCAGGTCCCAGTTCCTTTTCAATCACATTTTGAGTGATCTTATAAGGCCTATGCCTTATGTGGAGTAATGATAGCATATCTAAGTGTTAAAATGTTAAGTGTAAAGGGAATATACTATGCTTGTACCTAGTTGTAATAAACCCATAACCAACAAAGAAAAAATTATACACCCTTTACTATAACATTTTGGTTCTATTATTGGGACCCTATGTTGAATTTTGTTATTTTAATGGTATGACAAAATGATGAATCTCCCTCACAAACATTGAGTGTTGGGTGAAACAGGTTAAAGATAGTTTTTCACTTAATCATCCAACCTAAAAAGGACAAAATTTAAGAAAATGGATTCATAACAACCTATATGATGCTTTATACAAGGTCTTTATCTATGAGTTACCTAAGCATGTGTATCGGTGGTTGGTTGCATATTCAACCCATAGAAGAAAAATTTGTGAAAAAAACCATGAGTGGATGAAGGAGAACTTAGAGAGACTTGAGACCCTAAAAACTAATTAGACTAGAGTAGTGGATAAATGGTGAAAAGGAGTGTTGAATAGCTATATACTTGAGTTTGCAATCTCAACATACCCATTCCTTGAGGAAGTAGAGTACTAATTTTTATGTAAACCTAGAGGCACATTTGTGAAGGAATTCAGTGCATAGCTTAAAATGATAATGGTATATTATGGTTTTGAAACTTGTAGGATGAAAGGCTAAAGTACTTTCACATATGGTTAGTGTAAAGGGGGGAAAGGGAATTTTTAGGTGAATCATAATGGAATGGGATGAGTAGATTGACACCCAAGAACTTAAAAAATAGACCTATAATAAGAGATGTCACATAAATATGGAATATATGAAATATATAAGTGATGAGAGAATCTATAACAAATGTGAAGGGCATGGGGAAGGATCTCTTGAAATATAGTAGTGTAAGGATGAGAAATATAATGAAGTAATGGATCAATTTAAACACTTGATAGATGTCAAATTCATTGGGTTCCTATAGGATTTGGTGAATATATATATTCTTGATGAACCTACCACCTTTGAACATATAAAAAATGATCACATGATGGATCTTCCACTTGAAGAAAGTATAGAAGTAATAATTGACTCTATTGATGACTTTGATCTTAGACATTTTATAGACTTGGAGTGCAACTTTATGATTGAACAAATTATTCCATATAAGGAGGCGAGCATAACTACCTCTAGACTAGTGGGTTTTATCTCACCACCACACAACCTGAGCATAAACATACCAACTCAGTCAATGTTAGTAATGTAAAGTGGGTAATAGCCTATAAGAAGTGGTCTCATGCCATAAGTAGTACATTGCCATTGACATCAATTGTGCTAGTATTAATGATAATACTAGTGCCTAATCCAATGGTTAGAGGTATTGGTAGACTAACACCAAGATAGACATAGGGGGAAAAAGTGCCTTAGATACCATTGAGCCCCCATAGAAAATATACTATAAAATGGCAATACACTTGCCCAAGTATCAAGGCATAGAGAATGTTGTAGAACATGAGCTGAAGTGTAAATTGTATTGGTGCACATAGGGCATAACACAATAATAGTGCAAGGATACATAGCTTGTGACCACTCTACTTGATCATTCCCATACTTGGTATAGAAATTTTGATCCTAGCCAAGCTATGGTTGACTATGATACCTTGAAAGAATTTGACATTCTGGATTTTTAACAACAAAGCATCATTGTGCTCAAAGAGATTACCCAAGGACTCTTAAAAAGTGTGAACCTTTATGATTCAAGGTTTAAAACTATTCTATCAAATATATTATATGATATTCACCCTTGTTTTCATGCACAGTGGTTCATTAGAGGGCTACTTGTGCCATTTTGAAGAACACTTTCCATGAATACATTTATAGATCCTCGAGAACCACTTGAAGCCATAATTAGTGAAAAATAAATTATAAGTGAAGATACTTAATTGGACCATTTATGAAGGTTTGGATTGAATCTATGGGCTCCCATCTCCAAAATCTTACTACTAGCTCATTACATGATGCTCTAAGTGGACTATGGTCCATTGACTGTTAAGTAGAAGGCCATAATAGGACTAACTTCTCATGAAGGAATGTGTGCACTTTACTTCTAAGCTATGAATTCTATTGAGAGGTGCATGATGTATGAAACTACCCTTTGTTTTAATGTACCTTCCAAGTCAACACAACCATCTATTATCAGTTATGTGATGCCTACACCCATACCACTACTAATTTCCAAGTGATTGACAAAATACATGAGAATATGGAAAGAGGTGCAAAATATGCCACCTTAGTAGTTGAAAGGAAATAAAACCAAGGTAAGGAGGGATATGACCAATAAAACACATTATTTGGAATGCAATGAGGTGCTATAGTATGAGGTGGAGGATGTAGTGTTGGAAATTTCCCATTGTGATCATGTTATAAGTGTGGCTAAATAAAGAATTATCAGCATGACTACCTTACACATCCCACTTATGGGTATTTTTGAGGATATTATAAGGTATAAGAATGCCTAGACTTATATAAAAATTTAACCCAAGATAGACCTGGTGTAGACAAGGGTGTAGGAATGATCAGGTATGAGCCAAAAATATAAAAATGGACCCCAGAGGTATAACCTATATGTACTGAGGTAGTCAAGGTATAGGAAACTATGAGAAGTGGATTCCTCACATAGCTTCTAATTGTGCTAGTGCCTGAGTTACACCTATAATATGGGGATAAAGTTCACAATGAGTACATAATATGGCTTAAACCCAAATTTTTGCCATACTCAAACCTAATGCACTAGAAAGATGTATTGCATTAGTATATGAGTGTCATCTAAAACCTATAAGGGGATCTATAATTAGCATGAAACCTAGAAGTGTAGGATACCACCTCTCATAAGAATAAGGATAGCAAGGAAACTATGATACAAGAATTAACTAAAATCATGTACCTCCTATAAATAGAGGAAATGTTTCCCCTATTGAATAACTTGATCTTAGAGCATGAAAATCAAAATCATATTGAGGTCACTATACCATGCATGGAATATGTGTTAGAAGTTTAGCATACAAAAAATTCTAAATATGACCAATAATTCCATGTGGATACCACTATTGATACATGGTCTATTTGTGAGGTCTTTATAGATATATACACTAAGGTCAACAACTTGACCAAAAATGCCTAAGATAAAATGGGTAGGCTAGCCTTGAGGCCTTCTCCTCATGTACTCTTCATGGTAACTAATACTTTGGAATTATCTATTATAATTATAAAGAGTATAGTTGTAGATATCATGGGCGCTAAATTCTATGCTAACTTTGAAATGATTGAGTTAGTAGAATATGACAACTACCTGGTACTTATAAGAAGGCCATGGTGATATGCAAATAATGTAGATATACAATTCAAAAGGCACTATGTGAACTTTGAGAATGGAACATAGAGGTTAGTTATGGCCCTCTAAAATGACCAAGGACCCCTTATGTTAAGAGCATGGACATCAAAGATGAGATCAACCACATCTATAACCTCATGGTGTAAGGTGCCAAGCATCTAGACCCAAATGATCAAGGAGTCCTCTCTTGGGAAGATAGACATTCAACCTCATACACCACCAATGTTTCCTATGATTGATGGCTCAAGGAATAATATGATACCATAAGTCAAAGATATCTCTTAGCATGCATGAAGGTTACAAAAATAGTAAAGACAAGCTAGGTCTAGATTGATTGTGCTTCTAAAAGATTGGTCCCTTACACTAAGAAGGGAAAAAGAGTATTTTGACTTAGTAAGGTAAAACCTAAAAAATTATAAGTATATGAAGGGAGTAATCCAACACAATACTATGTTTATGACCTTGAATAATGTGTTCTAAAATAGGTGGATAGAATGGGTACACTAGTATATACATTAAAGAGCATTGTTGCTCATTGGTGGTTAGTACAAAAGCCTAGATTTCCAAATTGTAAATATGTGAAGGAATCCATTTTCAGTAAATTTAGAAATAAAAATGATTACATGGACATCTCAACCTACTCTGGTGACTCTGACCTTATAGTCATGTGCACCTTTGAGAAGAAATTTGAACTATTCATAGCAAAAATGCCCTAAGGAATCTATGGGTGCATGCCTTCTTAGGACCATAGAGACTTGAGTGTGGGCATGGTATGTTATCAATGAGATGTGCCACAAGATATCCAATTGGGATGTACTTAAGGATTGGTTTATTCACACCTTTTCCTTTTCTTCATAAAACCTTGAATTGATTGAGCCACTATAGGTAGTTCAAAGGTAAATGTTTGAGGACACTAAAATATTTGAGGAATGCCTAAAAGACATTTTTAGTAAAAATGGGTTAGCACTCCCAAACTTATTCGAAGAAAAAAATCTTAATAATGACTCTAGTGATGAAGATGATGAAACATGGAAGCCATGCAACTAGAATAATTTGATAAGCAAAAGGAAACTAGTGCACCAAGTTGAGGATAACACCTTAGAATAAGAAGACCCTACCCATATTCAGATTAAAAAACTAAGGGTAATAGATAGGTTAATGACTCACACTAGGATAATAATGAACCCTACCACATGCATTTAAAAAATACAAAGGTAGATATTATATTAGAATGGGAACCAAAGATCACCACTCTAAGTGCCCATTGGTCTAACACAGAGCTGACATGTATTTTAGACCTTATGAAGGAATACCATGACTTATTCCATCATAATTATAGAGATATTAAAGGCACACACCCATCCCTTGGGAAGATGGGAATCAAGCTAGGTGTCGATACAAGACACATCAAGAAATGACCTTCCAGGATGAACCCAAATCTTTGTGTGAAATTATAGATGGAGATCGATGGCATACTAGCCATAGGCATCATCTAACCTATAAAAGAATACAAATGGGTTATCCCCATGGTAATTAGCATTAATAAGGATGGGTGTATGAAGATTTTTGTTTACTATAGATTTTTGAATGTCTATTGTATAACCAAACGCTTTCTAACTTCATTCACTAATAAAGTATTGGATGGAATCATAGGTTACAAGATATACACCCTTACTAATGGGTTATTAAAATAACATCAAGTCCATATTAAGGAGGAGGATAAGCCAAAAAACACATTTGTGACTAAATTTGGATTTTTTACATACAACATGATGCTTTTTGGATTAAAAAATGCACCAACCACATTCTTTTGAGTGGCAATCATTTTCAAAGACTTCATTCACAAGTTCCTCTAAGTATACTTAGATGACTCAATTATGTATGGGTTAGTGAAGGGTAATTATGAAAACTTGTTCCTTATGTTTGAAAGGTGTAGGTTGTTATAAATTTATTTGAACCTCAAAATGTGTGTCTTCATAATGTCATTTGGCACTTTTGTTGATCACATCATCTACAAGGATGGTCTGCTCATTAGTCCAACAAGGATTGAAATCATTCTTTAGATTTAGACCCCATTAATATAGAAAGTCATTCATTACTTTCTTGGACAATATGGTTACTATAGTAATTTCATAAGGAACTATGTCAAGATTATAGCATCACTAGAAGAGCTCCTACGAAAGGATGGCCCATTTTATTAGGGCATAATGTAAGAAGATGCATATGAGACCATGAAGCTAAAATTAAGAAGTGCATCGATATTAAAAGTTACCAACTAGATTAATCCCTTCCATGTCCATGTCTATGCATCTGGTACTATGATCAATGTTATTCTAGTGCAACCAAGTGAAATAAAAATGGATCATCCCATTTATTTTACAACTAGAAAACTAATCAAGGTAGAACAAAACTATACCACAATTAAGTGTGAGGTTCTTGCCATGGTCTACACTCTATGTAATTTTTGGAAATATTTTTTGGTAACCCTTTTCATCTTATTCACTAATCATGAGGCACTTAAGTTCCTAGTGAACAAGCCCATTTTCCATGGGCACATTTGTTGATGGACTGTTTTGTTCCAAGAGTTCTAGTTGTCTATTGTAGTAAAGCCTAGAAAATAAAACTTAGTCCCAGACCATCATCTCACATCAACTCTAGTGATGTAGTAACACCTATTGAAGATGATATGTCTGGAAACAACTTTATAAATTCCAATGCATCTTTAAAGACTTGATATATATCACCACATTCTTGACCTTTAGATCTATGCCCTAAACTATGATGACTGATTAAAATAAGTAGCTCATAGTTTGTGCCTCCCCTTTTCAACTCATTGGTGGTGAACTATACAAATTTAGTCACTATGAAGTCATGTACTAATGTATTATATATCATGAATGGTACTTAGTCTTTCAATATGTACATGAGGGGATTTTTGGAGGCTATTGAGTGAGAGATGTAATGGTACATAAGGTACTATAATCAATCTTGTGTTGGCCAACCTTGTTTTAGGATGAAAAATAATGGTCTATAGCATGTGAAATCTATCAATACATGGTAAAACCAAACCATTCAGATGAGATTCCTCTCATCCCCATCCTTGACTAGGGACCATTTAAAAAATGGGTCATTAAATTTGTTAGGCCTATTACTCCCACTATAAGGCATATAGGTGCATGATACATTTTAGTTTCCATAAATTACTTCACCAAATTGGTGAAAGTAACACCAACCAAAGATTTTACATTCATCACCACAAAAATGTTTATCTAAGATAATATCATTAGACTTTATGGATGCTTACTTAGCTTGACTAGCAACTATGGCATGCACTTCATCAATGTAATCATTTAGATCCTGCTAACTAAATATATGGTGGTACACTATAAAATAACACCATATCATCCCTAAGTAAATGGAAATATTTAGGCATTAAATAAGATATTAGGAACATGCCTCAAAAATATATGTAATGTTGGTCACATAAACTGGGATGATCGTGTGTCAACAATATTGTGTGCGTATTGCACTATGTACAAGCACTTGAACAAGGTTACACCATTTTAGTTGGTGTTTGGCATAGAGGCTATTTTACCTAGGGAATTTATAGTGTCCTCATTATGCATCATGTATATTAGTTTATTGGATGACTAAGAATATTTGAGCACATGCCTAGAAGATTTGGAAAACTTGTATGAGACATGCACACAAGAAATATAGAGCCAAAAAATATAAAATGCATGGTAAAAGCTATGGCATGATAAGTACATCAATCACAAGTTATTTATTGAAGGTGAATTGGTCCTATTATATGACTCAAAGTAAATCAAACACCTAGTAAAATTATAAATTAGGTGGATGGGACCTTATGTCATCCATAATACATTGGATACTGGTGCATGTAAGTTGTGCATGTTGACAGGTGAAAAACTCCTTAAGAATTTCTATGATAACAAATTGAATCCCTATAGTCACTAAGATGTCACTTACACCATCAAACACTAACTTCTTAATCATAATTTGGTTGATTTGTGTTGACCATAATAAGTGTGGTGCTTTCAATCCCATAAGAGAACTCTTTTGGTGTTTACACATATAAATCAAGTTAGATGATTTAAGAAAAGATACTATCTAAGCACCTAAGGTCAGACACCTAAGTTTCTAAGCAAGTGAAGTTTTCCAGATTCAAAAATATATAAGTACAATTTGACAAGTGAAGGTGTACAAGATGCTCATGTGTAAGAAATTAAAAAGATAGAATGAATCACTAGAGTAACAACACAAGGATTTATATGGGGTAAGTAAGGTTGAATAAAAAGACATGAAAGCATAGATAAATAAACCAAGAAAGAGAGGAGCACTACTAAGGAAGTGTAGAACTAAGAAGAGATGGAATCAAGGAGGCTGAATCAGACACATGTGAAATGTTTTGCCTAGGTTACCATAATAAGATCAAAGGTCATGCCAAGGTGAATAAAGCATAAGATAAATATCATTGAGATAACTATAACCCACCCAATGGTGAGGAAGAAGTGACCATTTAAATCACCTATCACTTCACCAAATAAAATGTTAAAAAAATTAATGATATGATGGTGGAAGCATAGAGATCTATAATAAATGCATAGTTGGTAATGGATTTTAGTATATTTTGTGCATTTAGTAGAGTTCAAGAAATCCATGTGTTTCCAAGCCATTAATCACTAGACATTAATGAGGTAGTTGAAAATAGAGTATAAAAGGGTGAATGATAAATTTTAATTGGTTACAAACCTTGTGGGAATTCAACCTAAAACATAGAACTGAATAGAGCTAAAGCTACTCAAAGACTAGAAAATGCTACTAGAGAAAACCAGAGCATCCATAACCCCCCAAGAGAGAATGTTTGAACCATGAAAAGATTACATTCTAATTTAAATTAAAATTAAGTTGAGTGGAGATGGATTAAGAGAGAAATAGGGTAGTAGAAGTTCTACAGAATGATGAGGCCACAATTAACTACACTAGAAGCTCAAGATTTGAAGACATAGTCATAGTTATAGTGAATTTAAAGAAGCACCAATAATAATTAATGGCTTCAAAAATATCAACCAACTATGATTTTATATTAGCCAATTCAAAATGGATAAGAAAAGGTGAAGTATAGGTTTGCCATAGGTGCAAAAAGATGTGAAGAAAGTGTAGATGGTGAAAGAAGTATCTATTGTGAAATGTGACGTGAAAATTATAGGAGTAAGAATCATGGTAATAGACCCATAATCAAGCATAAATATTTATTACAAAGATATGTAGTTCCCCCTACAGGCCATGGTGGGGGAAAAATGGGTGTCATTTGTGCATATGTAAAATCTCAAAGATTATAACCACCAAATAAGGAGTAATGTGTAGGAGCTAAACCAAGATTGCATGGTATACACAAGGAATAATAAAAAGGTATTTTACACACTCTTTGATGTCTCCATTAGAGACAAACTGGTAACAACTAGCATAACCTAACTATTCAAGATACCAAGCTTTGGAAAGTTGGGGGAATTAGTGCAATTATTTCTCTCATGAGTCTATGGTGACCATTTTTACTTAATAGGATGGTGTATGAATATTTATATGTGCCTAATTATTTTTTTATGTATATTAAATAAGGGAGGTGAATCAATTACTTAACAACATCTATTCAATTCCATGAATCATTCTATGAAGCATTCATTCACATAAAAGATCAATGAATAAATAAATAAATAAATAAATACACAAGCATATCATAAGAGAACATATGAGATATGTGGGAAAAAATATTTGGGGATAAAAACCATTAAACATTCATGTGGAATACATTCATTTAATTTCAAGATCTAAAGTTTAGTGAAGCAATAACTTCACAAGGAGCTCTAACCCCTACCTAGTTAATCACCCACTCAGATAATCTTTACAGGATCTATCTTGTAAGAAGACTCCAACCCAGAGGTAAATTAACAAAAAATAAGTCACCTATAATATTTTATAACCTTATAACACCTATTTATAACTTAACTATAGATGACAAACTTTTTTTGCACTCCTTACCCTTCAATCTCACTCAAATAACCTCTTAGGCCTTCTCACTCAACTAGCCCTTTCTTTGGAAGTATTAGGTCAAATGACCTTGTTAAAAACCTATAAATCATAATTAAATATTAATTACATATTAAAAATACATATATGATGGTCTACCTTAACCTAGTTTCTCAACACCTATCTCATTCGTACATCTGCCCAATATCTCAACTAGTCAATTTAGGCCTAAGCCTTCTTAGGTACTTAACCCTTGTTCTCCCAAATATTGGTCAGACATGAACCTTTAAATACATTAAATAAATTTTTAATATATCATCACACACATTTAAACTTTGAAATAAACATTACATAATTTAGTCATAGTCGATAAGGACCAAATCCACCATTAGACCTAACAGAGACCTAATGTAATTAGGTCTGTCTTATCCATACATTACCACTTTGACCATTACAAAAAATTATTGTCTTCATAAATAGATGAAAAAAATCATACATTCTCCAATATACCCCTGATAATTTCACCTTGGGTCCCTAACTCCATTTGGCTCATTTCACTACTTGGACCCACCAATTAGGCCTACTCACCTTTTAGGCCTTCTCACTGCCAAAAAGTCTATCAACTAAATATGATTCAATAATTCAAATTTGACACATAAAAAAAAAATCTTAAAAAATACTCCATGACATAATGCTCATCACTAAGTTCTTTGGTCTTCATCACTCAAGCTAGAAGGCCTCAAGAACACTCTTACAACATGACTACTTAAAACTGCATATAGGCTTAAAAACATAGTCAAATGTTTTTGACTTTTCACAATTGAAAAAGGACAAACAAAGAATAAAAAATAATATTAATTAGCCTTTTATACCTCCTTAACATATTAAAATGATTTTTATTCTTCAAAATTATCCAGAAAAACTCTAACTCATCTCTACAAGATGACTACTCAAACTACCTAAGTGATCTAGAAACATGGTCATGAAGAAATTTTTAATTAACACTTAAAAGGACACTTTCATGACATCTCATGCAAAATAATATTTTCTACGTGTTCTCTAGATCATCCTCCAGTACTTATATCTCAAACTTTAGTGACAATCATTGGCCTTATAGACAAATCTCTCAAGCCACTCTCTCATGGACCTTACACAGTCTGATAAGCCATTTTGGCTTCCACATTACAACTTCTTAACATATATGTCCACATTACATATAGAATGAATAGTTCATTTAGGTATTAAACCATAAAAACATATACATAATATATATAATCTTTTGTTATGGAATATAAAACACTTCACTTCATTATGATTACCTAGAACAATAAAACTACTTTAAAACATAATCATGGTGAACATGACTTCTAAAAGTTTTATGAACACTTTCATGAAAATATAATGCATGTATATGATCCTAAATTCTCCTTATAACATCTAAAATCACACAGATATAAAGGTAAAATGACAAATTTAGAACATATAAACCAAACACTAAACCTCACACTTTTAGTGTCTTTGCTCACACAGATAGATCACTTTGAGAGCACTATTTTCACCATTTGAAATTAATTAAAAAGAATATAATCATAATAAACATAAGGTATAGGTATTTAAAAAAAAAAATCAATTTGATCTTTCCCTAATCTTTTTCAACCACTCCCTAATATTTTTCTCACTTTGACTAGTTTGTATCACTGTTCTCACTCTTTGCTAGTTTAGTGATAGGTCAACCTAATTGATAAAAATTATTGACATAAACACTATAAATTTTACAAATAAAACCATTTAAAACAAATAAAATTCTTAATCTTAAATATCTAAACATTTTCATTCTTTGGCTTGGTCAATTCTTCCTATAATATCAAATCTCCTAGAAATAAGGAGTTTCCTCTAACTTCCACTCATTATCATGACAAAATAAAACCACTAATGGATACCTAAGATAGTAATTTAAAATATACAAACATAATATTTTCATTAACAAACCATTATATTCTCTCACAATCCAAATCTTCATCATCGGGTCTTTGTTAGGGTTTTAAGAGGGTTTTAACTACCTTACCTTGTTAGCAATCATTCATAAAGGATTGCCCCTCAACTCCAAAACAAATGAAAATAAATTAAAGATAGGGAACTTAAAAAAAATCATTAAATTTATCATTATCTCATGAAATTTTTTCACATGCCAATGATCATGATAAACTTATTCTTGGGTTTGTAACACCCCATTTTGTCCACATAATCAACCTTACCACCAAATTTACAGCTTTCTCCTATGATCCATGACTTTAAAATTGGTAAAAATGATTAAAAAAAATACCTCACACATTTAAATTATCTAAAGATATTTTAAATATTTTTAAGTTATTTTGATCGCTCATTTGGACATACTAGGTCTCTTTGCACACCATGCCTTGAACTGCCAATCCTATCTAGACTATGAACACAACCTAACACCTCTTGTAATATTATAAAAACTTAAAACCAATGTCATAAAAAACCATATCATTCTCTCACACTTCCAAATTTATTCACACAATTATCATATAGCTCATCCCACTAAGGTACCAACACTGTGTCTTCTCACTAGGTCTCTTCATGTAGAAGCTAAGCTTCAAACTTGACCTTTGAACACATCAAAAGGATTATTTGACTCTTTCTCATGTTAAAAAAACTTAATGTACTCTCTCATATGATATAACACTTCATTTCACACCTTCAATATTATAATTCATCATCATCATGATTCTATAGGTCATTTCAATGCTTTAGGAACTAAGCCATCAAACAAACTTACTAGGTACTTTACCACTTTGAGATCTTCAAAATAACTACTATAGATTAGTACTCACCTCCAAATATTTTATATAGGATCCAAATAATCTCCCATAATTCTTATTTTACCAAGCATATTTAGACCATATAGGTCACTACCTAAGACTGAACTAGTCTTTTTGAACACATAATACCTCACATTTCCTTTGACATTAACGACCTCAATCTTATAAACATTAAAAACAACTTTCACCTTAAAATCAATGATAAATTTAAATAATTAGTAGTATCATGAGGCTTCTAAGCATAGGGGTAGACATCTATCAAATTATGGAGGATGAAGTGGAGGTTGAGATGGTTATAAAGCTCCTAGGCTACTACAAGTCAAGATTTATGTTCCCTAATAAGGATATTTAGGACCCTGACACAAGGAAAAAAAACAAGGTTAGATTCAAAATATGCCTTGAAATATGGTGATCTAACATTACAAAAACCTTTTTGTGCATCACCCACCTCATATCACAAGGGGTAAAATTTAACATCTCTAAATTCATTACTAAGGAGATTGTTAAGACTATGCAAGAGTGAAACCAAGAATATAAAACCTTCAGGTGGGGTATATGATGATATTTATAGTAATATAGTAGATAGGTGTGTCAAATGTTGATGATGAAAACCTATGGGTGTTCCCACCTGGCCATGAGTCCCTTACGATGAAGTATCAAGACTTCATTTACCCATTCAAATTCTCACAAAAGTATAATATAGGGGCACAAGGGTGGTGAAATAGGTGCATTAAAGCCTTTTAGATTGAATGGTGCATCCCTTAAGAGATTCCCCAACATCTAGTGGGAATAGTAACCTTTTCCATAATGTATCATTTATATGTAGTGTGCCTAGTGATCATGGATGGAAACATATCTAGATAACTTAGGTTGTCTTATATGTTTTCTATCGAGTATTTCATGAAGGTGATAAGGAGGATTCCCAATGTGTAATATATAGAGATCCCAATTAAGATAGTGGATCAAAATAGGATTAAGTTGAGTTGCCAATTTATGTACCCTAGATCTAATGCCACTAAGGATGAGGAGGATGAATCTAACATGATGGACCTTCATCCCTTTTAGAGAGAGATAATAAATGGGTACATTTTCAACCTCTACTATGAAATGAATCCATGTAAGAAGGGTAGTGATCCTATAAATGATTCTGATTAACCCCTCCTCGTTGGAAATGAAGGGAAGGTTACACCAAATATGTAGGAGAAGACTCTCCAAAATAAATGAGGAGAGAAACTTAAAGAGATCATAGAGTGCATTAAGTTGAATATTGCCTCTTGAGAACAAATTACACCCCCATCTCTTAAGAATCATGTGACCTTCATGATATAAAGTGTTTCCTCTAGCAAGAAGCATAAGAAAAATATTAAGGGACCCATTACATTCCCTACTATAACTCTAGTAGAGATGGATAAAGTGGTGACCCTCACACCTAGAATGGAAGAAGAGGATAAAAAATAAAGATAAGGGACATATATCCTATAGATATAATAAGAGGAAGAAGAGCCAAACATGAGGGATGTATAAGAATCCCTATAAAGTGGCATAATCACAGTTCTTAGAGAAGTAGAGGAGCCAACAAGACCCTCATCTAGAAAATAACCCTCTACACTACCTTTGTAAATATAAGAGGATAAGATAAGGGCTTGGAATAAAATGGGCTTGAGTGAGGAGGATATTAATAAGGCACTGACACTTGAGGAGAAGTGGAGAATTGCTAAGGAATAGGAATTGACCAATTTAGAGAAAAAGTCCATGAAGGTTCCCTCAAGTGTAGGACCAATATTTTAATTTGTCAATAAAGTGCCAAGCACCCCCACTAGGAAGGTAGAAGAAGTTACACAAGAGGCATGCCAAAGTAGTGAAGGGGCACTTGATGAAAAATAAGGTGATACTAGCACACAAGAAAAACAAATGAACATAGTAGTGGAACCCCAACAACATCAAGGTGATGATGCACTAAATCAATTTCCGTGGAGGTGAGATTGAGAAACCTCAAGAGGAAAAATGGATTAAGGGGAAATGTTCAAGGAAGAAACTCCTAAGGATCAAATAGGTGAGTCCTCTAAGGAGAGCAAAAAAGAGATAAGTGGAACCAATGAAGAAGAGGCAATACAATTAGAGATGGCCATCATCCAGAAGGAAAAAAAGGAGTTGAGTATAAGGGAGATGGAACATAACAGATGTGTGGATAAATTACTATACATGTATGAGATTATGTCCCACTACTAAAGTTGGCATAACTAGGATGCATAAAAAACTCTCATTTGAATTTGATCATTATATGGATGAGCCCTATTTTGATGTGCCTAGAGTGGTTACTTTGAACTTGGAAGAGAATGAAGAGGGGTAAGACTCCTCCTTATAAACCCTCATGCCATGAACCCAATCTAATTTATGAATTCACTAATTAGAATGGCCATATATATTGTGTTACCCCACCATCATCAATGATGGTGGGGTGATAAAGTTGAAAAAGCTCCATAAAGAAGCCAATGGTGAAGTGCAGGTCATCAAATTAAAAATATAAAAACTTTGTGAGAACATAGATATATCCAAACCATCCCTTATGGTTAACATAGATACTTCAAACATATTAAAGGCTGACAAAATCTATTCGCTAGTGGATCATATGCTCCCAAGGTTAAAACCCAAGCCAACATAAGAAGAAGATCCTTGCATCACACTATAAAAGGAGTTGGTTGATAAGATTGAAGAGGTACAAGACCTCTTCACTAAAATACAAGAAGGTGAATACCCATAATATTTTCAAATTTTACCAAATACTAATGCTTTAAATATTTTAGTAACCCATCAAGTCTCAATCTCTCTAAGTACATTCCCTAAGGGGTGTACTAGGAAAGTGGTGGATAGACCTTTGGTGCTTTGTAGGATTTTTGTCCCTTATTGCCACATTATTAACTATCTAATTAGCTATTAAAACCATTCCCTAATATATTACTCCTCCTTTACACACTCCTCCAATATTTTTACTCTTTTCTTGCCTTAATTCCATTTTAGATAGTCAGTTGTACTAGGTTGACCCTGTACAATATAGGGGTATTTTTCACTTTTTGGGTTCCTTAGCCTTTTGGCTGACCTAGCTTAGACCTAGTAAATTTTCCCTAAAAACATATAGGGTTGACCATGGCTGACCCCATAAAGCTGACATTTATAGCAAGAGTTAAGGAAAGATATGCCTATATATACAATATAATTTCATCATTATTTAAATATGTAATCAAGAGTTATTATTTACTTGTGCTTATTCACAATTTGCTCTTCCACCATTATACTTGAGGAGTCTTAGCTTAGGGTTTATACTTAGATAATGTAGTCTTGTGGATAAGTCTTGGATGCTTTGGCCTTTCTTAGTGATATTTACAAACCAAAACAACCTCTTACAAAGCCTCATAGGCCAACGGAGAGATTTGAGTCTCAATGGATTCACATTCAGGTAAGTATATTCTAACTTTGTTTTCCTCTCTTTAGTAGATATAAGTAGCATGTGTTGGCTCAGATAATATTACTCTCCATATTCCATGTATTAGGGTATTACTCATACTTAGCTTAATTGAGATTCTATTATACATGTTTTGATTGTTTTACTAACCCCCACTTTGTGACACAAGTTTTGATGTGCACTAGATTAGATTTACTTTCTTATTATTAGAATATAGTGAATGTTAAACCTAGAAATATTTCAAGGTTATTGTATGATTGTGTTATACTGTAGGATTTGTAACCCTACCTCACATGGTGTATTATAACAATTGATCCCCTAATAGAGTATATTAGATCCCCATAATCATCATATTAGTACTTAAAAAATGTATTCCCAATTGGAAGTGTAGGTATGCTCTATGTTCTCAGAGCTAGGATCAATTTATAGACATGATGCATTTTTCATTGAATACATTTGGGTGAACCCAACATGAATCCTATCCCACTGCTAATTGGATTATCTTCATGCTTCCATTTTGGCTTCACTTTGGCTTCACCTACATAATACATTTTGGTGAACCCGATGTAAAACTAACCCTTATAAGATCTATTTCACTTTCATTCATTATTTTTAGCATTATTTTTATCATATATCTATCATAATGGATCAACATTATTGACCTAGTTCTAATCTTTATGCATAGGTTTTCAAGAATAGGTGATTGAATCAACTTAAACAACTCAATACAAGTTTCCAAACTTCTAGAATTCTAGTTCAAACTACTAAGTCAACCCAATTGACCCTGTACACTTTCAAGCATCTAGTTTAGTATAATAAGTAAAACTTGGTCAACCTTATACATTTTAAGAACTCATCAATAGGATTTTACAAAGCTTGATCAACTCAGTTGACCCAGTTGGTAGGTTTTACAGGCATATTCAAAGGTTTTTGACTAGAAATATTCATTCTCTACATCTCTGATCCACCAAGTTTCCTTTATATCTATCTATTTCTTTCTTTTACTATATTTCTTTTCATAGTTTGTAGGCTTCAAAACTACCCTTGCATAATCAATTAGATTGACTCTATCGACCTAGTTCTATGTTTTTTATATTATCTAAAATAACTAGGTTGACCCTTGTCAACCCTATTCATTTTCAAAACTTACTTCCATAGTATAGGTTCAACCCTGTCGACCATGTTCTATATTTTACGCATATAGTGTCAACACTATAGCTTATTTTAAGTTAGAATTAATCTCTATATGTTAGTGATTAGTTCACACATTTATTTTCTTGTTGCTTGCATACTTATAATTGTTCACATAATTTAATTAGGGTTTTTTTAACTAACCATTTAGTTTCACTATTTCTATTTTACGCACATATGGCCAAATCACATAATCTAAACAAGCACTTTAACATTTGTCTACCAAGGCCAACCTACTTAGATTTCATCACCAAGGGGGAAGCTATCTTGATACTTTGGTCAAGTATAAATCATGGCTAATGGTATATTTTGGCTAAGCACCTGACACCCTTATCTCTACAATGTGTGAAGTGAGGAGGTATGCCCCAATACCAACCTGTATCATTGCCACTATAATCCTTTTTAGCCCAAACTACCTGAAATCATCCTTAGATTACTATCTAGCTTCTTGATTTACAACCAACTTCCCATCACATTTAAAATTATATCTTAATAATGTAATAAAACTTCTTAGGTTGACCAATTAGTTAGCCCTTTACTTTTAAAGTTGATTGCGTACTCTTTACTCAATTATGTGTGAGAAAAAGGCATTAGCTAGCATAAGTACAAGGTTTTGTATTGTGTGCTTCAATTGGATTGGCTATCACTAATCCAATTGACTATTTGTTTCCTGTTAGTTTTTAATTTCTTAGATTATCTTCAAAAATTATCTTTTTTTAGTTCATAACTTATTATCAATCTTTTATTTTTCCCTATCTATTATACTAGGTCAACCTAGTCAACCCTATAGATTTTTATAGCTTCTATGCACTATATAGGATTGACCTAGTTGACCATATACTATCTATATCCCATATTACATCTTTTTCCTACCTTTTTTTACTATACTATATTAACCTAGTCAACCCTATATAATTTTTAGGCCATGTTTCCTGTGCTAGGTTGACCCAGTCGACCCTGTATTATTTTTCTTTCCTTGTTCATCAATCTAGTTCCTTATTTCTCTAATTTTGCATTTTGTTTATCTCTCTTCAGTTAAAATGAAGTCTCCTATCATAATCTTCTTGTATAGCTTGAATCATTTAGATAGCATATGGGATGTTCATTTTCCCTCTCTTTTCCTCCCAAGAGAACAATCACTCTTGGGACACCTCTTCTCCTTCATCATCTATGAATTGTAACATGGTAAAAATAATACCTCAAGATGAATTTGATGGATCTAATCCTTTCTACACTTAACAATAAACTTTTCATCTTCAAAATATTTAAATTAATGTGGGATCAATTGATACAAGTTTACTTAATAATCCCACTATTAATCCTTCTTCTAGCAGTCCTCCCCCTAACACCAATTTTGGGAGTGTTCCTACCAATACTAACTCACCTCCTAATACAACTCAAATTTTATCCCAAGTCATCTAAAAAATGAACATTATGAAAAATAACACACATCAAATGATGCAACTTCTACAACATCTAATCAATGTGGCTAATCAACCTCCAACTATGCATCCTCAAGCTAATTCCAATTTCATTCCTTCACCTCTTAGGGATGCCTTAGGAAATGTTATTCCCCAACCCATAATGAATTAAAATATGATTAAAACCATTAAAAATGAGCCTTTATCTCCCTTCATTGTATACATTGATAGTGGTAACATATTTCTAACTATCAAATATGATAGGACTAAACACCCCACAACATTTCTCAAAGCCTTTGGCAACCTTTACAAAGAGTGGATCCAAACTAATACCTTTTCCACAACTAAAATCTTAGTCAAAAATTTTACCGATGATTTATTATAATGGTATAATAAACTCCCCCAACTAATACATGATTTATGATAACTTATTCAAACTCTTTATCATAGCTTTGACTCCCACTCTCCAATATAAGGTTCAAACCTTTGCTCCTCAAACACTTAATGAAGTTATTGATCAAGATAAATGTCAAGAATTTCTTATGAAGAAATTTGAACTTAATCCTAAACTTCTTAAAATATATTTTTAGAAATATAATGCTATCACTAGTAATACACTACAAACCAAATAAGGAGTTTCCAAAATCAATATTCCTTCACCTTCTCATACACCTCTTTTGGTTCAATAAATGAAACAATTTTTACTGCCCTTGAAACCTTTCATCTATCCCAATGCTCCTATTAAGTAGCATGACTCCAATTTATTTTATTTATTCCATGCTAACATTGGGAACTCTTATGAATCTTTTAGAGGGATCACTAAATTTTTTGTCTCTTATGTGCTTGGTGATTATTTCAATCATGAAGTTATGATCAATCTTCATCATCAAGAATACACTGCTAATTTTCAAAAATGACAAAATTTAAAAACTTCCACTTTAAATAATAAAAAATCCTCTTAAAATAATAAATCAAATTCTAAGGATGTTTTTTCCATTGATTCCAATTATTACCAATACTTTAACAATTCTCAATATGTCAACACTGCTAAGGTCAATTACCGTCAAAAACTAACTCACAAAGATCCCATTAGCAAGCCTAAGAATCCATCTTTGGAGGAACAAATTCTTAAAGATAATACCACTACAAATCTTGATTTATAATCACATGACGAGTAAATTCCTCCTTTTAATCCTCTAACCATATCTATTTCTCAGAAATATAATCTACCTCATAAACCTTGTGTTGGTTCTTCTAAATCTCATTAGAATTTTCTTGAACTTAATTCTATGCCTTGTAAGATTCTACTTATGGATTTGGTTCATACTTCACCCTATCATCATAAATTCCTTATGCAAAAACTTCAAGAGATCAAATATCCCTCTTCCATAGATGAATAACCACCTTATATCTATTCTCAACCTACCAACATCAATACCAATGAAACCACGTGCCCTTCTTCCAATCCCTATATCAAATTCCTTGAAGAATACATGATCAATGACAAAATTCTTTTTCATGCTGATGATCCACCACTCTTTATCAAAGTATACATTAATACCACTATTATACAAAAAATTGTAGTTGATGAAGGCTTTGGTATTAATGTGACATCTTTATGGCTTATATAAAAACTTGGTTATAATAAGGATCATCTTAAGCAAACCCATCTTACCTATCATGGTTTTGATAATAAAAATCAAAATCCACTTGGTTTTATTTGACTTCTATTAACCATAAGACCTAAAATAGTCTTAACTAAGCTTATGGTCCTTGATCTACCTTTATCCTACAACATACTCCTTGGTCCTCCATGGACTCATTGAATGAGGGCCATTACTTCTTTTGGTAGTTAATATATTAAATTCTTACATAATGGAAAATGGTATAAGAATGAAGCTGATCCTAACCCATGGAGTATCTAACTACTTAATCCTAAATCAAAATATCATGTTCTTATGATTCCTAAGATTAATAGTACTTCTTTACCTAAGTTCATCAACATGAATCTTGATTTATAAGTTAATCTTATGGATTCTTATGATGATGACCCTAATGAATTATAACATACTCAAAATACCAATAAGTTACCTCCCTACATTTCACAATGGCTTCCTCTTTCTCTCTTACCCAGAGACCACATTATTCCTTTCATGGATGAGATTACCAATTTTCCCCCTCCATACAACTCTCATGAGCCCTCTCTACCAAAATATGCCTTCATTTATAATGATTTTGGAGTGCATAAATTATTTCAAGATCCTATCATCATGTCTCCTCATACATTCATTAATATCAAGATTTCATCTTCTGAAACTCCCCTAGATTCTCAAGCATGTATGATTTCTCCAACATATGATGATAACTATATCATGGCCCAAGATCAATCTAGAGACTTGGATGTCCAGCATTATTAGAAAACCTTATCCCAAATTCATTCTTTTAATTAGGATGTTCATACCTTTTCTATGGATCAGACCTTAGATTCTGAGGGTCATGTGCCTTCCATTAATCTTCCTCTTATCGATACTCCTTGGGTGGTAGAGCAAATTAGGCCTTCTAAATCTCTGGAAGTTCCTACACCTCATTTACCACCTTTAGATCCAATAATTATATCTAATCATTCTCTAATAATCAAATCCACTAATACATGAATCTCTTCTAATCCATCTAATTCTATTCCTAAAATTACATTGGATGCTAAGGAAACTAACGTTCATTATATACACTCTGATTTTGATTGGCATGGAAATCAAATTTTAGATCTTAAAGTGGATGTAAAATATTATGGTCCTCTTCCTACCTTGCCTAGTGATGAAGATGTTCTTGAATCACTTTATGCCTGAGAACCTCAACTTCCTTAGTAACATCATAATCTTGGAAATGTCAAAAATTAAACTCATTTCTTCAACAAATTCATTTCTAGCGTTGATCCTAAAATGTATCCAATTTCAGCCTTACCTAATGCACCATACCATTTTCAAGATGACAATGTCATGCTTATTGAAGAAACCACTCACATCAAATATGGTACTCCATATTATCCTTGATCAATCACCATCTCTCATAAACTCTCACCTTCTGAACATGATAATTTTATCTTATTATTTGATAATTATCATGAGGTTTTTGCTTGGTCCTATGAGGAAATGCCTCACACTGATCCTTGCATTGTGATCCATAACATCATTACATATCTTAATTCCAAACATGTGTGTTATAAATAATGGAAATATCCACTTGAAGTTTCAATTTTATGTCATAAGGAAATCATCAAATTTTTTGATGCTAAATTTATTAAACTAGTGGATTATTCCAAATGGGTTTCCAACATTATCCCCATTTATAAGAAAGTCACTATGGTCATTTGCATTTGTATTTATTTACAAAATCTTAATCTTTCTTGTCCCAAGGATAACATAACTTTACCTTCAATAGATGCCATTATTGATTCCATGTCTAGTTATGAAATCTTATCTCTTATGGATGGCTTCTTAGGATATAATTAGATTCATATCACTCTTAAGGACTAATATAAGACTACTTTCACCATGGAATGGGATACCTATTACTATGTCAAAATGCCCTTCAACATCAAAAATGTCAGAGCCACTTACCAATAAGTGATGACACATATTTTTTATGATCTCATTCAAAACATTATTGAAACCTATATAGATGATCTTATTATTAAATCCAAACATCATAATAATAATGTTTTCAATCTTACTATCATATTTTACCATCTTCTTAAATATAAAGTTAGACTTAATACTTATAAATATGTCTTTAGAGTCACATATATAAGATTATTAGGATTCTTAGTATCTCTCCATAGCATTGATTTTGATCCTACCAATATTAGTGCCATCATCAACATGCCTATTCCTCATTCTATTCCTAACGTTCATTCTTATTTAGGCAATTTTGGGGAAATTAGATGATTCATTCCTAAAATGGCATATCAAATTCACTCCATCAATTACCTTCTCAAGAAAGGTACTACTTTATAATGCATAGATCCATCTTAAAAATCCTTTGATAACATGAAATATTCATTACTTCATCTACCCACACTTCATCCTCCTTTTAATGATAAACATTTGATTCTATATACTTCATCCACACCTATTTCAGATGGGGCAATGCTTTCTCAACATGATGATATGGAAAGAGAGTATGTTATCTACTAAATTAGCTGAGAATTCATTTATTATAGAAAATGTTATACTAAAATTGAGTGTGATTATTATTTTAGTGAATTTAAGATTATATTTCAAGAAGGGAAGAAGAAAAAACTAAATATGGGTATGGTTAAAAAACCTATTTGAATGTATGCATATTGAATAAGATAATTGTGAAGAACTCCTCTTTGGATTGAGAGGATGACCTAAAAATAAAACAACATTAAAGAAAATGGTAGGTTAGATATATAGCTAAGTGGATTTCCTAGCACTAGCTAGATCCTAGAAGCAAGAGCTTCCTCGAGGGCTGTCAATCCACATGTGTTAAATAATTAAGTTTATAAATAGAATGATAAAGTAATTGAATCAATAACCAAAAGGTACTTAAATTAAACACAAGAGATTCTTGATAAGTAAATAGACTAGAAATGACTAATATAACAATAAGCAAGTCAACATTTGTGGTAAATGATTTGGGTCTGCTTTAAAAAATCATGCAGGGGTCTATGAATAATCAGGGACATAGAAAACTATATTTGGTTGAGGGTAAGAGGGTGAAAATAACTTATTATTTTTTTCCATAGTGACCATTGAAAATTGGGGTGACCATCGGTGGTTAAGGTGACCATCAACGGTCAAGGTGATCATCAATAATTAGATATACCATCATTGGTTGGGATAATCATCAATAGTTATTGTGTATAGGTTTGGGTTGGTAAATAATCAAACTGATGAGATCACAAATTTGGATTTTGAGAGATGGGTTTGTATTAGGTTGAGTGTGAAAGGAAAATAAATTAATTGAATATTGAAAAATAAATGCTTATCTTGTAGAAGTATGATTGGGTGGGTGCTTGAAGTGGTTGACTTATTGGTAGATTTTGACATGTTTTCAGTAGAGTAATAGTTCTTAGTTGTTTGTAGAGGAATGGAAACAAGTAGGCTCTCTAACATGATAGCTAGATCGCTAGATCACTAATGATGATTGACTTATAAAAAAATAAACTCTGGATGTACAAGCTCTTGATAAAAATTGTAGATGGATTTCACCTCCCTACTCCTCTCTTCTTATAGGCATAGGAAATAAATGCTTATCTTGTAGAATGATAATTGGGTGGGTGCTTGAGTTGGTTGACTTATTGGTAGATTTTGACATATTTTTAGTAGAGTAACAGTTCTTAGTTGTTCATAGAGGAATGGAAACAAGTAGGATCTCTAACTTGATAGCTAGATCGCTAGATCACTAATGATGATTGACCTATAAAAAAATAAACTCTGGATGTACAAGCTCTTGATAACAATTGTAGCTAGATTTCACCTCCCTACTCCTCTCTTCGTATAGGCATAGGAAAGAGGTTCAAGTGGAGGTTCAACTAGGATGTCTAATTATAACTCGCTCATATACGAATTTCCACATGGATTTAGTTGAGTTATTTTTATAAAAGGAAGGTGTTTGCATGTTGTTGGTTAAGGAGGTGCACCCTGACTATCAGTGGTCAAGGTGATTATAAATAGTCATCCTAACTATAAATAGTCAAGGGTGAAGGTAAAAAGTGGGTAAAAAGGTAGGTTAAGTCAGTGTGGTCAAACTGACCATGGTTAGGCTTGGTTTGTGGTCAAAAGGTTAGATTGGTCCTAAGGGAATCCTAAGGTGGTCTAGGGGAATTTTGAAATTTTGAATCATGGTGTGTAAATTTATGATGTCTAAATTTTACTACTTTTATTATGTATCTTTGAATTAATAAGATGCAAAATAAAAATGGATTGTTGGTTGAAGGTCATGATTGTCCTAAGTATGGGAAGAGGTGTTCCCCTTCAAACTTGGAGTTAATGAGGTCAAATAAAATTAGGTGTAGGTTTGATAAGGTAGATAAAGGTGATGACAAAGGTGGATGTCATGAATGTGGGAGATAATTTGGGCCCTAAATCATAAATAAGCACACAAATTATGACAAAAATTATAGGTTGCCATAGTTGATAAAAATAAATGTTGGTGCTAGAAGGATAAGTGACAAGTGGAATGTGTGACTACAGCTAAGTATGGTAGTTGGGTACACTCATATGCAAGCCTCCTAAGTTATGTTTATGTTTTGGTGGATATCCATGGTAGGATGTGCTCCTAGTGAAAACACAAACTGGTCAAGTATCATAGGTATCTAAGGTAGGAACTGCTCCAAAGAAGACACAAGTGGGTATGATAAACATGAGGTGGTACAAGTTCAAAAAGTGGTAAACATGGAAATGCTATTACTATGGTCAAAAGGACTAGGAAAAAGTCATCACAAAATGCATACTAGTTGGGCCAAAATGGACTAATGGTGAGGTGATGAGGTGGTCAGATGGGTGGAGAAGGTAGTCTCCATGGGTGGATTCTTGATGAGTTATGCACCAACAAAGATGATCAAAGAGATAACTTGGTAAAATGAGAAGACCTTTACCATTGATTATCAAGGGCCTAAATCATGACCATCGATGATCACCCTAACCATTGATGGTCAACGTGAAAACCCTAAGATTTTGGTAGCTAAAACTAAAATGTAAATGTCATTTCACTCATAATAAGTTGTCGACCTAGAGATCTAACAATTGATGAGTTGCGAAAAAGTATTATTGATGGTGACAGTTCAAGAGGTGATAGGTGGGTGGATTGAGGAGACTAAGGTAGGATGCAGGGTGAATGTGAGTGAGGAAGAAGATAGGCAAGTCTACTGCTTACTCTTTGATGATGGTTGAGAAATGAGGTAGGTGGCACTCTAAAATTGATAGATGTAGTTGTCAATTAGAAATTTACATTCAATGTGAAAGTATAGGTGATTAGTGGGTAGGGTTTGACTTGGTCATGCCCTAAGTAGGGATTTAGGGTTGGAAGGTTTAGTTTATGGGTAAATTTTAAAATTGATAGGGTGGGGTATGTTAACTATGGTAGGTATAGGTATTAGGCCATAAGTTAGAAGAGATTACAATTGCTTGGGTTGTTGCTAGGTAGGTTATGTCTAGTGGTTTTTTGGATGATAAAACACCCATACTGATTAGTCGATGGTCAACATCCTAAAAAATGTGTATGTGTGACTGTCAATGGTTACCTAGTGTAGAATTTGACATTTGATTTTGTTAAAAATGCCTAAGGCATATAAGATGCTAATTACTTAGTCGAGGGTGACCCTATAGGTGTTAGGGTTTATAGATAAGGTAAGAGGGTAGTGTAGGAATTGGTTAAATAGGTAATATGGGTGGATTAAGTGTGTGTTATAACAAACTATGTAGGCATAGGAGTAGATTTAGATCCATGATCAGGTGCCACATATCTTTGTCAAGATTCACTAAGGGATGACCCTTAAAAACTAGGCACATATGAAGGAGGTTGGCCTAAAAGTGATGTATCACTATCAACATGCACCCTATGATGCATATATGATCATGTACCTCATTGAGAAATGTGATTTGACCATAAACATATTCTTGCTACTCATTGGTGAGGTCATGATCTTACCAGAGGATGTGCACTAGATAAAATGGTTACCCCTACAAGGTGAGTTGGTATATCACATAGAGTAGGAGGAGTGAGATGGTATACTAGATATTTTATATGGAGATGACCAGGATCATTTCAAATGGCATGTTGGGGGCTTGAGTTACCCATGCTCTATTAGAGGGTGATGAATGATGGGATATTGATGACTATGCTTATGATTGTCATTTCATGTTTTACCCTTCCTGACTTGAGCAATGGGTGATTTCCATAGTTATTACTGGGGGTGTTGGTTGATTTGATACTATGGAAAACTATATTTTTCTAGGTACCTATTCTCTTGATGTAGATATATAGGGATATATGTGGATTCAAGGCCCATAAGAGTTATGGCATCAGTGTTGATCTTGGCCTACACTACCCACATCTAGGTGCTAAGGTTGATGGGGTTGACATGGATGGGATATAGTATGATTAAGTTCCTAGTTAGATTCATATGGTGGAGAGGTGACTTGATCACTTCAAGTATAAGGGGAGGTGCACATGATGTAGATTGGTTCAAGGGTGCATTGAGTACGCTAGTGATTGGAGACATTGTCTAGAGACCCTATGTCCATTTTCTAGTATGTCTTAGATATAAGAGGCAGACCCTATCTCTATAGAGTTATATATGGATATTAAATAGGTGGGATGGGGAGGTAGAGATTATCCCCTTTGAGAGGGTATGTAGATAGTTCAACCTGAATCAGTGTATTCTAGGTGCATTTCCCAGATACAAGTATGGCGACTTAGAGATTTTACTACCTGAACCACACCTAATACTAACTCTACTTGATCATAAGTAACTACTTAGACCACATATAGATAATTTCAGATTTATATATGGTTACATTACATGGTACCAGGATTTATATATGGCTATAGATTTTGGTGATGATGGTAGGAGGTTGATGGTTGTGGATCGAACTAGGAGAGGGGGCTAGAGGGAATAGGTATAATGGGATATCCCTAATGGATAGGAAGGATTAGTGTTATCCAATAAATATGAATAAGTCATAGAATTATAGGGACATGTGGCTACATTATAGGGTCAATTAACCAATAGGACAAGTGAGAGGGACTAGGCTACAACTACACTAGCCCAAGTTACCTAGGAGCGAGACACTCTGAGATAGGCTACAGGAGTAGCAGTAGCACCAATAGGTCCAAAAAGGATAATTTATATGTAGAGGTAAATATACACCATATATTAATTATGATACTATGTGGTTATAGTCTTTACTCACTACCCAATGGATCCTTGATGGGGTGAGTATAAAGCTAGTTTGGCAGGTGGTGCCAGTGTGGCTACTACAAGTCAGTGGGAAGAATCTATAGGTGGATAAAAAATTACATCTAGGGGATAGGTAGGTATTATAGGGGTAAGACACTAATATATAATGGTTCTCTAGGAGATATTGGTGCCCTAGGGGCATAGCCAGGACATAATTTATGACACACTATATTGTGTTGTATATCATTTTGATTTTGGTCAATGAGCCAAAGTGGTGATATGTAATTTTTGAGAGGGAGAAACATGTATATATTTTGAATATATTATGATTCTATCTAACTCATGATTTATATATATGATCTTTTTTTATTTCTCATACTCATAATCTATGACTTACTTTGATATTAATGCTTATGATGTGATGTTTATATTACTTAAGGATTATGCTTATGTTGCATATGATAGAAATTGATGTAGACTCACCTAGCTAGGAATGAGATGGATTTTACTCAATGGTATTCTTATGACATGATAAATTTTAATGATTTTATGTTTCATTATTTAAATTTAGACATGTGGTGAAAATGGTTGGTTATTTTATTGCTCATAGATGCTATGGTGTTATTATGCTTGTTATGTTTATGATTGTGGTTATACATGGGATGATTATGGTTTTTTGTAATTTTTCTTAGGGTAAATAACATGAGATAAGTTAAATAATAATATTATATGGGAGAACAAATAATATAATAAAGAAACAAACTTCATAATGAAAATACCAACTATTCATGAGAGGATAGGAAGAGGGCATGATGTTTCTTCATTGACAAAGACTAAAACAAAATTGAATTTGGATTGGTTTAATAGATATAAGCATTTTAAATGCTTCACATTGGAATTTTTTATTTGGTTAAAAGGGTGTCTTGACCACATAATGTTAAGCAAGCTCAAAATCCCTTACTTATAGTGCAAAGGGAAGATGGATGAAAATGGAACCTTCTTGTGAGACTAGCATTCCTCTTTTGTAGGTTTATAAAGAGCCAATATAAATAATATTATGCCATACAAGGTGTAGATTGATCAATGTAGGAAGTCTACTTGTGAAATTTGATTTTGGATTCCACCTTATTTTGTTTTGTGAGAGCTGATTGTATCTTTCAAAATTAGTTTGCTTTTTTTGTGATTTTGAAAATGGGTATTTTGCTTTGTTGTTATATATGGAAAGTTGATCGACATGGGTAGATTCCAATAAATTCTTATGATTTTGATAAATGATTTACTTATCCATACATCAAGTGAGTGGTTTAAGTTTATTTGATTTTTTCAAGGCTTTGTGATAGCTATCCTCTGATGGAGCAGTCTACCTTATATTTGTGAAATTTAGAGTATGCTTATGCAACTATCCTTTGAGGGAGCAATATATGAATTCTTAAGAATGGCCCATGATTTTTATTGGTTTAGATATTTCTTGAGCTTGAGTTACATATAAATACTTATATGGGCTTAAAGGTTCACCTTTATGAAGACAACAAAAAAGGTTGATTAGGTGTAAAGAGGATTAGGTGAAAATGATCATGGAAATACATCTTGGGAAAGGGGCAAAAAGTACCATGAGAATCATGCCATGGGTAGAGCTATGGTACATATTTTTCAAGATTAGGCTATGAATATGAGCATAATCACATGATTCAATTTTAATCATTTACCCCTAAAATAGGGAGATGGATGTGGTTGAAATCAAGGGATGAGCTTAAGTTAAAACAAAAGGTGAACTTGATCTTTCTTTAACAAAAGAATGGATGCAAATGTGAAGAGTTGAGGGGATCAGGTTCTGGGTTCCCTTCAAGAGAGAATAAATAGTAAGCTCTTGATCCATACTTATGGGTTATGGTATAGCGTCTAATCCAGTTGAAAGAAAACTTGACCCATTTGATTTTTTCCATATTGGTGACATGTTGAATTTACTTTAGAATGAGGTCTTTGACATTGAAGTCTCACGCTTTAAGGTGTTTTTAATAAGAATGCTTGGCATGCTCTTGATAGACATAAATATGGGTAAGGGTTGCTAAGTGATGCTCATCAAGTAACTCAAGTTGAGCTAAGTATTTTTGATAATAATCATCCTTAGAAATTATATCTTACAAAGATATGCAAAGATAAGTTATTTGGACTTTGAGAGGAAAGATGGATTTTTATCCAAGCACAAGAGAGAAAGGAGTAACACCCGTACGGGTTCTAATGATAGTATGATATGCCCATAAGGTGAAGGGGATGTGAAAATTCCAATCCTAATTAGATGAATTGACCATTTTAGTTATCATATTGTTAAGATTTTTGTTATAGGCTTTTACCTATCCATTCTCTTGAGGGTGATAGGGTGACGAGAAACCTAAATTAATCCCAAATGCATCGCAAAGACCCTAGACTTATTTGTTCTTAAAATATAAATTGGTGGTAAATGGTCAAGGTGAAAGAGAGGTGGTGTAATTTATGAGGTTTTTATCGAGTCCCCCATAGATGAAATGGGTTTGATAGTGGGAAGGTATAAAGGGAACAATGGTTTTGACATTAGGGTCATACCAAGTTTGGTGGTCAAGTTTCTCATACTCTTGGGAAGTAGGGAAAGTATTAAGGGAAAGGAGGTGATATTACCCTAGTGAAATATGTTGGAATGTGGATTTCAAGTGGTCTAAGGTGGTGATCTAATTAGAGGGGATGTATGAGCTAGTTTATGCTTCATTGGTATAAATAGGTAGGACATCATCTTTTGTGGTTAAGGGCTTTTCTTTGGTCAAGGAAGGTGTGATAGATAAAGGAAGGAGGATGTCATTATATTAGTAGGTCATATTACATGTCAAAAAGGGACTTGGGTTAGCTTGAGTGGTGATGACTTGGAATTTGTGCTCAAATTTAATGCAATGATTAAGGTAGATGGGGCACAACCCATGGAGAAAATTTAAGGTTACCCTATCAAAACATTGCATTGGAATTCTCCTTCCACTATGTAAAAGAGTTTAGGGAGCATGCGATGTCCCAAATGGATATGAAGGATAATAATTCCCAAGGTAGTGGTCATGGTGTCATTAAAGGATTAGAGTATCACTGAGGCTTCAAACATGAGATTGTCTAAACAGTTGAGTTAGTTAAATGCATGAGAGGAGATGATATTAATACTATCTCCCCCATCAATCATGACCCATTTGATGTGGATTTGGTTGATGTAAGTAGTAATAAAGAGAGGGGGATCAAGGTCATTAGGATGGATATAAGGTATTTCCTAATCCTTGAAGGTGATAAGGTTGGAAATTTAGAGAACACTAACAAAGGCTACTAGAGGTTGTGGATATTCAAGTTAGACCTCTACTGAATGCAATGCCTCGACCATTTCTTAATGATGATGAGGTGAAGTAGTAATCAATTCATAAAAGCTCATATTTTCCATGGTCTGGTGAAGTTGTTTGAACACCACTCTCTTGATAGATTCAAAATGGTTGGATTGGGAGGAACTTAAGATAGACACCTTAGGTTTGGATGAAGGTGAATATGTTTGGGTATAGTTTGGTTGGGAGGTAAAAGATGGGTATGTCCATGGGATGGACACTTTGGCCTTCCCCTTATCATTTTGTTGTGATCTATGACCATGTAGATGGTATGGATTGAGGGAAGAGTTAGGGTAGGTGAGTTATTTGGCTCCTTGTCACTTTGAGGTGAGAGTGGAGGAGTAGGTAGGTTATAGCTAGTGATTTTTAGTTGTTGGATTGGTAATAGACCTATGAGAGGTTATTCCAATAATATATCATCCTCATCATAGATTATATGGATAATGGTTTATAAATATTTGTTGTTATCTATGTTATGGCTTGGTTTCCTATGATAAGAGCAAATTTGGTGGTTGTTATACCAAATAGGTTTTGAATTGAGAGGATTGAATAGCCTGATAGGGGGTAAGGTCAAGCAAGAATATTGAAATAACCTTTGGAAAATGGTAGAATAGGACTCAAATAAAGGTGGAAAGGGTTTAGGGGTTTTGGTATTTATTGGTGAGGTGGAAGTCATTTTAGAAATGGGTTTGGTGATAGAAGGTTTGGGTAAGGTGGTGCACTTGGTTGGTTCTTTTGGTTTTGGTAGGGTAAAGGTTAATAGGTTTGAGGTAAGAAGTTTTATGATAGGTAATTTGGTGATTGATATCATGGTGAAGATAGGTATGTCATAAAGTAAGTGTGTTTATGTAACTAGAAGTGGTAGTTGGGTCTTAGTTGGAACAACTAACTTCTTAATCATAGTGGAGGAATGAGGCCCCAAGATAGATGGCAAGGTTGAGGGAGGTAAGAGTCTAGCCCTTTGACCTTTTTCTAGCTTTACTTCCTTGGTTGGTTTAACTTCCTTGGTTGGTTTACTTTCTTGGTTAGTTATTGGGCTTGGTGAGGTAAGCTCCACTTTCACATATGGGTGATTAAGACTCTACGAAGGGAAGGTGCCAAGGTTCTTGGTTGGTTTGGCTAGTTTGGTTGGAGAGGATAACTTGGTGGCTTGGTGGTTTGTCATTTTGGATAGTCAAGGAATAGTTGGGTTTGTAGAGGCTTTTGTCAGTTTGGTTGGTAAGATAGGGGTTTGGATAAAAGGAGTGGTGGGTTAGTTTGATAAAGGTGTGGCTAAAGGTTCTTTATTGGTGACATAAGGTATCTATAATTTCTTCCAAAAGGTGTCTCAATTTATGTTAGGGTTGGAGACAAATTCTAATTTCTACACTAACCTAGAGAATGGTTTATATACTATTTTTGGTCCTATGATAGTGTCCTTGAAAGATAAGCTCATAAGATAAGATATAAGGATGGTAACCTCATCCTTTTCTTCAATCAAAGGATGCAAGGTTTGAATGGGTGAATCCTATGTGTGAGGTACAAACATGGGGTCTTCCTTTTTGAGAATGATATCCAAAGGGGTAGTAAATTTCTTGATGGTTGAGGGAGAAGGTAAAATAGGTGCTCATTACAATATGTCAATGGAAAGAGGGGTTGATGGCTCCACTACCTCAATAAATGGAGAAGGAGAAAGGGTTGCTTCTTTAACTTAGGTTTTTGAAAGAGGAAAAGGTAACTCCACTACCTCAACAAGGGGAGAGGGTGAGGAAGAAATAAGTTGGGTGATAGATTTTTTAATAATGATCATGCCAATAACCATTTTAATAGTATAAGCATCATGAGAACACTCAACCTTATTTCTCTCATTTTTAGTAAGTTGATGATTAGGGAAAGGTTTATTTAAGATGTCAAGGGCTTGGTTTTGAGGTGCATTGGGGTTATCCAGCACAATCTCCCCCTTATCAATGAGAGATTAGATAACAATCTTAAAGGTATTACACCTACTAAAATCATGCCCAAATATTTAGTGGAAGGCACATAGATCATTTTTGTTGTACCAACTAGGTTAAAGATGAGAAGAATAAAATTTATAAGGTGGTTTGATAGGAGGAAGTTTTATGATGTTGGCCTTCAATAACTTCTCCAAGATTGAAGCATAGGATTCCCCATGTGGGGTAAATTACTTCTAGGTGTTCTGGTTTTGGTTTATCATGCTTTATTTTGAGGAAATAGAAGAATTTTATTGGTTGATAGATGGTGAAGTAGATTTAAGGATAACCACATTCATAGTTCCATTTCTTTTGGTCTCAGTGTTGGTTTGGTTACTCGATTCAGAAGAAGAGGCCTCATTGGTTTTGTAGGTAGAGTTCTTGTTTTTCACTTTTAGATTTCCTTCATTAATGGATCTATTCTATAGCTACACACCATGGTGTAAGCTTCATCAAAATTTATATAGATATGGACACACAGTGTAGAACAGATGTGCTTGACACATGCCTGAGCAAAAATTTCTATCAGTTCAAGTTGATGTAAAGAAAAAGAAATCTAATTTATTAGGCTCTTCCAAAGAGATAAAAACATTGGTAATAGATTTATCATAAAATTGTTAGATATAATAAAGGTTAGTGATGGAAACCTTATTGGAGATATTTATCAAAAAGTGATCCAAGAAGGTTTGGGCTAGCTTGGTGAAAGATAAAAAAGAGTGGTTATGGTATTGTACTAGTCTAATACTAAACCGGATAGGGACATGGGGAAGTTACAAAGAAGGAAGGAATCATCATAGGTAATAAAATAACATGCATGCCCAAATGCCCTAAGATTTTATTAGGGATCCTCCTTACTCTAAAATTTAGAGAACTTAGGACGTTCCCACTAGGGAGGATACGGTCTGATAGGGATAGATGGCTAAGTGGGTTCATTACAAATTTGATCATATGATAAGTTATTGTAAGCTCTAAAAATGGATGAATCTAAGATATTAATCTTGTATATGAGCATCTTCATTAGGTCTTCTTGGGGTTGTGCACCTAGAGGGTGGTAAGTTACATACTAATAATTGGTTAGATGTTGATAAGCCACCCCAAATTGGTATGTGGAGATTGATGGTTGGGTGGAAGATATATAAGGGTAGGTGGATATGGGTAGTTGGGTAGTAGGTAAGGGTACATAACCTTGTGGGTTAGGTATGTAACCTAGGTTTGGTGTAATGGGCACCTCTTGGGGAGGAGTGGTGGTTAGGTTGGTGATCAAAAGAAGGGTAGTGACCTTTGTGCACCATAAGATTTTGAAGTGGGTTAGTGGTTAGTGGATTAGAGGTAGCCAATGGAAGGTTGTAAATGCTAGTGATAGGTACTCCCATGGTGATGGGAATATAGGTGGCTAGTGGTTGGGTTGGTCCTAAGTTTGAGGATTTGTTGGTAGGGGTGGAAGGTATAAGGGTGTTCATAGGTTGGGTAGGTTGGTTTTTCATAGTAGTATCAAAGGGTTTGTTTGTGGATGAGGAATCATGGGAAGATAATGGTTAGATGGTGACCATTTAAATAGAAGTTTTTCCCATGAGGTGTGAAGGTATGCCATAAGTTAGGTCCATAGGTGCAACCAAAGTAGGGGTATGGTGAGGCATAGTGTTGAGGTAGTGCTAGAGGGCCATATGATTGTTATTTGAGAAGGTGACAAAGTCTACATCTCATTGAGGAACTTCCTAAGGGAAAGGAGAACTTCCTAAAGGGTGAGGAGAGTCTATTGGTTCAAATATGTAGTCTATGGATGAGGAGGTAGAAGAGGTTGATTGGTTTGGTGATGGGTTCTATTCTACTAGTTTCTTTCATTACTAATGAGTTAGAACCATCCAAAGTAAGGGAGAAAGAATGCATAAACAATCTCACTAATCAAATAGAGATAATACAATAAATGATCAATAAAAGCAATCACACTCTAGAAAGTAAGTTAAGTACTATATGTTATTTTTAGTCTCTCTTTTGGATTATGCCTTAAGTTTTCAAGAATTTGTGCAATAGAAGTTTGGCTTGTAGAATAGGTACTAGAGAAGAAATCTATGGATGGTTTTAGGTTTTTTAGGTACTCAAAATTAACATATATTGGGAATAAATACATGGATTAGTATTGGGGCCTATCCCATCACTTCACACACTATAGCAATAAGGGTGTCAAGTTCTTTGCTAATATAAACTAATTTATAGAGTTTATACTTAGCCAGAGAGTTGAGTTGGTTCTCCCCTTGGTAATGACATCTAAGAAGGATTAATGGGAAAGGGTAAGGTGACTATTAGGTGATGAAATCCTAATTGAGCCTTGTCTAAAGTTTGTTTAATGTTTAATTAATGAAGGTGATTTGGTTTAGTGTGTGTAACAAAAGGTGATGCTACGATAGGGTTACTTTGCTTTAAGTTAAACTATGTGAGCTAAACTTGCAAGCAATCAATCTAAAAACTTAATTTTAAGCCCAAAATAAACTTTTGATTTTTTTTATTATCATAGAATAGAGAGAATAATATATAAATGAAATTAAAAGAAACCCAACTAAATACAGAAGGGTCCCATTGGGCATGCTAGAATGTTTCACTAAATATAAATATGGTTGAAAAACCTATTTTATTGTGTGCATGTTTAATAAGATGATTGTGAGGAAATCCTCTTTGTGTTGGGAGAATGATTTGTAAATTAGACAACACTAAATCAAATGGTAGGTTAGATAGATAGTTGAGTGGATTGTCTATTGCTAGCTAAATCCTAGAAATAAGATCTTCCTTGGGGGTTGTCAATCCACACATTTTAAAAAATTAAATTTATAAATATAATGATAAATTACTTACATCAATAATCAAAATGTAATGAAATTGAACACAAGAGATGCTTGATAAATAAATAGACTATAAATGACTAATATAGCAATAATCAAGTAAATAATTTTACTAAATGATTTGAGTATACTTTAGAAAATTAGGGAGGGGTCTCACAGGGACATAAAAAACTAGATTTGGTTTAGGGTAAGAGGGTGAAATAAATTTTTATTATTTTATACCATAGTGAAAATTAGTGGTTGGGGTGATCATCGGTGGTTAAGGTGACAATTGGTGGTTGGGAAAACTGTCAACAATTGGGACAATGGTTAGTGGTTACTATGTATAGATTTGGGTTGGTAAATGGTCAGATTGATGGGATCATAAAGTTAGATTCTGAGAGATGGGTTGGTGTTGGGTTGCGTGCTAAAGGTAAATAAAGTAATTAAATACTGAAAAACAAATACTTATCTTGTAGAAGTTGGATCGGGTAGGTGCTTAAGGTGGTTGACTCATTAGTGGATTTTGATGTGATTTTGGTAGAGTATCAGTGCGTGACTATTCATAGAGGAATGAAAATAAGTAAGTTCTTTGATGTAATAGATATATCATTATATCATTGATGATGATTGACCTACAAGAAAAGAAAATTTGGATGCACAACCTATTGAGAATAATTGCAGATGGATTTCACCTCCCTATTCTTCTCTTCTTATAAGCATAGGTAAGAGATTTAAGTAGAGGTTCAACTGGGCTATCTAATTATAACTCATGAAAAAATTTAAACATAGATTTAGATGAGTTATTTTTAGAAAAGCAAAGAAGGTTTTTGCATGTTTTTGGTTAAGGAGGTGCACCCTGAATGTCGGTGGTCATGGTGATCATCAATGGTCATTATAACCATTAGTGATCAAGGGTGAAGGTAAAAAATGGGTAAAAAGGTAGGTTAAGTTATTTGGTCAAACTAACCATGGTTAGGATTGCTTTATAGTCGAAAGGTCAAACTGGTCCTAAAGGGGTCCTAAGGTGGTCTAGGGGAATTTCAACATTCAGAGTCATAGTGTGCAGAATTTCAATGTCTGCAATTACTTCACCATCTATTTTGTAACTAAAAAGATTTACCACTATATGTTTTACCTAACTACTTATGCCATCATTCATTCTGACCCCCTTCATCATTTATGCTCTAAAGTTTTTCTTCTTTGAGATAGAATTGGCAAATGGATGGTCCTACTTATGGAATTTGACCTTCACATTATTACTCAAAATGTTGTTAAAGGGAAATTCATAGCTGATCAACTTACCATAGCTTCCATACTAGCCACTTCTTCCCTTCAAGATGATCTTTAAGATGATAATATCCTTTACATTAAATTTTTTAATCAATCTATCTCTCTCAAAGATTAATTTCATAGATTTACCACTGATCTTGAAGCCAATCAACTTGATGAATCTTCCACTCCCTTTAGTACTACTTAACCAAAAGTAGTTATCAAAGAGATCTCTAAAATTAATGTTGATTTACATGAAGATACTTGGATCCTTCAATTTTACAATGATAAATGCCTTAAAGGAAATGTGGTAGGTTGCATTCTCATGAATTCTCTTGTAAAGATCATTCCCTTAGATGTTTTCATCACCTTTGATGTCACCAACAATATGGCCGAATATGAAGCTCTTATCTTAGGCATGTGAGCTACTCTTGACTTAGACATTCAATAACTTCATGCTTTAAGTGATTCTTAGCTTATTTTCCATCAAGGTAGTGGTGATTATCAATGTAAAATTGAGATCCTCATCACCTACCATCAATTTACAACCACTTTTGCTAAAGATTTTATCTCTTTTACTATTGAGCCTATTCCTACAGATCAAAAATCCATTGTTGATTCTCTTTCCTCCTTATCTTCTCTATTTCATCCACATCAAGTCCTTTATAATCCTTATTTTCTTATACAAATAAAAAAATACTCATCTTCTACTCAACAACCAAATTGACTTATATGTCATATTGAGGTTGTTACCATTTGACAAATAACGTGGTATAATGATATCATTCAATTCTTAGAACACCAAACTTATTCTCCTAATTTATATTCTCATGAAAACACATGCATTCATAAACAAGATTTAAAATATGTATTTTGACATAACATCCTTTATTATTACAACATTAAAGGTATATTTCTCTATTGTGTTATGAAAGATGAGGTCCCTCCTATTCTTGAACAAGCACATGGGGGAATTTGCAGTGATCACTGTAATGGACATGATACAACATATAAATGCCTATGTATGGGTTAATTTTGGATTAATCTTGAAAAGGATGCAATTTAATATTATAAAAAGTGTAATCCTTGTCAGATTCATGATGATCTAATCCATTCACCTCTAACCAAAATTTAAACTATAAAATCTCCTTGGCCATTTTCCACATGGGGATTTGATCTCATTGGTAAATTTCCTCACTCCCATGATGGACATGTCTTTATCATCACTGATATTGAATATTTTACCAAGTGGGTAGAAGTCATACCCCTTGTTAATGTCATTTATCCTATCATTTACAAATTTATTATTAATGAAATCATTTTCCACTTTGGCATTCCCCATACCATCATTTTAGACAATGGTGGTAATTTCAAAAATAAACATGTTAAACAACTTTGCAATAAATTCAAAATCAATCACAAATTTTCCATGCCTTATCATCCATAATGCAATGGAAAATACAAGGCCACTAATAAAATTCTTAACAAAATAATTGAAAAGATAATCCATAAAATCAACATGGATTGGCATATTCATCTGTACCCTACACTTTGGGCCTATCAAATGCACATACACACTGTCACTAGGGCAACTCTATTTTCTTTAGTTTATGGTTCTAAGTTAGTTCTTCCTTTAGAATTTAAGCTTCCCTCTCTTCATATATCCCTTCATGGTATTATTCCTAATGAATAATTTCATGAAACTCACCTTCATTCCCTTGTTATACTTGATGAATGCCATATTTTTGCTTTACAACATGACTACCAATACAAGGCTTGCATTGCTAGATAACATAACAAACATGTTACAATTTTCACTTTTAATGTTGGTGATTTTGTCCTCAAATTAGAATACACCCATGATAAAAAAAGGTAAATATGACCAAAAATAGTGGTTCCCTTATTTAGTTATAGATATTATAGGCCCAAGCACCTACCATCTTTAAACCAATGAAGGCCATATTTTCAAAGAGCCCACCAACACTCAAATCCTTAAAAAGTACTTTTCCTAAAAATTTCCTTCTTGTCATGATTTATATCTGCATATATCTAACACTTTTTGTAGGTTACTTAAGCATGGGTCTCTCCTTCTATAGCAATTTCCTTCCTTTTCCAAACCTTTAGTCCTCCCTTTTTGTCTTTTGATTTCTTGATGTACCATAGTATTCTTTATATTCTTGTATTTTCTCTTGTTCTTCACACCCATTGGGTTTATCTTTTATGAGTTTCTTTGTAAGACCAAAAATAGGACCCAACATTCCTCATAAAACCACCATATTTTATTTATTTTTCACATGATTTTTTCTTTCCAATTTTGTTTTAGCATCCCTTGGGTTTTTCTTTTGTGAGTTGTTTTGTAATACCATGGATAGGACCTGACCCTCCTCATAAAATTACCACCTTTTCATGTTGTTGATCCTTATTATAAAATTTAGCTTTTGCTTCTTTTTTTAGATGAAATTTATGTAAACAATCTATGTTAGCATGTTTTCATCCATTTTCCTCACTTTTATGATAAGGAATCACACTTTACTGTCATTGTATCTCTTTTTTTCCCTTTGTCAAATTTTTTATGATTTGAAGAAATTCAAATTATTCCATGTGCCACTCCTCTTTATTTCTCCTTTATTTCAATCCACATTAGATAAAATAAGGTTTAATTCAAGATAACACTTCTATTTCACCTAAATTTATGAGACTCTTAGGCCCAATGATCTTTGAAGTTTCTTTCTCTTAGCAACCTTGTACCAAGTATTCAAATGAAAGTCATCTTTAGCACCCATGTTTGGTTTTCTAAATTTATATAAAGATAAAATTTAAAAGACAAATCCTTTGAAATAAAAGGTGATGATATCTAAAAGGCAATATATAAATCTCAAAAGTCAAATTAACATCAAAATATGTGATTACAAGCACATCTCCTATCTCTAATCAAAGCTCAAACTCCATAGTCAGCCTCACATAGAGCTGAGGTCCTTTGGGGTGTGGTAGGCTAGTAGATTGGAATAGGATAATTTATAAAACTCTATGTTGCTACCTAATTTCTCATGTAAGTACCCAATATTCACAGTAGATTGATGGCTCTATAAGTGGTCTTGAAGAATAGGAAACACATTATCAAAAGGTAGGTCCATTTTATTTTTCATGCATATATACTTCATGGTATGATATATATACTCTATTTTTTGACCTAATAATTCTATAGCTAATAGAATTGATTAAGATTACTTAAGGTTGAAAGTCTTCTTATTTTGACAAATCTTATTTGAGTCTCTTAACTTTGATAAAGAGTTTATCTACCTTGGTTTTTCCTTCATTCTCCCCTCCACCTATTTCATTTCCCCCTTGATATACAAATTATGATTCCAAATCTATTTGACCTTATTCTTTAATTCATTTTTATTCATATCTTAAAAACATGATAACACTACTTTATTTCAGTTTTATCTATCTTTAGAGCAAAACAACATGTTTGAGCAACTACAGATTACTTATTTCTATTTTATCATGATTTACATTTATAGACTTACTTTACTTTCCTTTTACCATTTGTAATTTTTTTCTATCTTATTGTTATGAACACTTGAGTTTGTACAATTTTTCCATTATTGAGTGAGGTTAGCTTGTTATTTGTCACTCATCAATGTTGTTTTCCTTTTTTATGTATTTACCTTTTTCCATTGTTGAGTGAGATGTGGATTGTTAATTATCACTCATCAATGTTGTTTTACAATTTTTTTATTTTACCATTAATTTGTTTTATTAATATCATATTTTACATGTATCCTTGGTTTGACTTGGTGAGTTTGCCTTTCTTACTTAAGGATAGTTTGTTTGATTTTTTTGGTCTTTAGTAGCCTTGGATTTTTAGTTACCTAATTTAATTTAATTTAATTTTTGACATGGTCATTTAGTCTAAAATAACATTTATCACCCTATCTTACCAAATTTACCAAATAAATCCCATCCTCAAAGTACTAGATATCTTGGATTTTCTTGCATTTATTTGTTTTTGCTCTTTAGTTTTGTATTCTTGGGTTTGTTGAAAGCAGTCTTTATGCCCTACATAATCAAAACTAACAAGACAATAGAAAACCATCCCATGATAAAGGTAATTCAAGGTATGCATTGAATTTAATTTTTAGTTATTTTTTATTTAAAATATTGTAACTTTTTTTTAGCATTATTGTTGTGTGTTACTATGTTCTTTCTCGAAGCACTATCCCCTATTGCAACTTAGTGGCATGTGATGACCTTCAAATGGGGCATATGTGTAAACATAATATTTTCAAATTTTACCAAATATTAATGATTTACATCTTGTAGGAACCCATCGAGTCTTAATATCTTTGAATGCATTCCCTAAGGGGTTCACCAAGAAAGGAGTAGGCAGACTTTTGGTTCTTCATAAGATTGGTGTCCCTTATTGCCACATTATTACCAATATAGCTATATTTTAAAACCATTCCCTAAGATATTAATCCTCACTTTCACACTCTTCTAGTCTTTTTCATCTATCCATCCCTCTTCCCTTGCCTTAATTCCATTTTGGATAGTTTGCTATACTAGGTTGACCTTGTATAGTCTAGTGGTATTTTTCACTTTTTGGGTTTGTTAGCCTTTTGACCAACCTAGCTTAGACCTAATGAATTATCCCCAAAAACATATAAGGTTGACCATAGATGACCTTGTATAGTCAATGTTTCTAAATGGATTTCGGGCAAGATCTACCTATATATATAAGATCATTTCATCATTATTTTAATATGTAATCAAAAGTTATTATTTGCTCATTCTTCTTCATAATATCAGGAGTCTTAGCTTAGGGTTTTTACTTAGAGAATCTAGTCTTATGGATAAGTCTTGGATGATTTTTCCTTTCTTATTTATCCTTACAAACCACAATAATCTCTTGCAAATACCATTTGGCCAAGGGAGAGATTGAGTCTCGATAGGTTCACATTCAAGGTATATTCTAACTTTGTTCTCCTCTCTTTAGTAGATAGAAGTAGCATAAGTGTTTTTTAAAATAATTTTAATTTTCATATTACATATATTAGGGTCTTACTCATACTTAAACTAATTGAGAATCTCTTATACATGTATTTATTAATTTACTAACCCCCACTTTATGCCACAAGCTTTAGTGTTCACTAGATTATATTTACTTTCTTATTATTAGAATAGAGTGAATATTAAACCTAGGAATATTTTAGGGTTGTTGTGTGATTATTTTAGACTATAATATTTGGAACCCAACCTCACATGGTGTATTATTAAAATTGATCCCCTAATCAGGCCTAGAAGATCCCCATATTGGTCATGTTTCAGCTTAAAAAATGTATTCCCAATTAAAAGTGTAGGTATGCTCTATCTTTTCCAAACCAGGATCTATTTATAGACATGATGAATTTATGATTACATATAAAATGCATGGATGAAAATGATGTCATTTTCCTAAGTTTCTCCAACCAAGCCCCAATTATAGATGCATACCTAAAGCAAACAAAGGAAGAGAAGGAGAAGTTGATGGCACATGTATATTCAGTGAGGAGGTCAGAATGGGAGAAGATCATGAGGAGTGTTAATTCACTCAAATATAATATTAGGGATCAATATCAGAACTTGGAATCACCCTTCTACACTCTATAGACTAAGGCCTATGAGCAAGGATTAATCCTAGATGTGAGTGTGGAAAAGGTAAAGGCAAATGTAGAGGCCTTCTAGAAGGAGTTAGAGAATACTTGTGTGCTTATACTTGATAATGCATTGACCAAAATAGATATCACCACTAAATAAATCAATATCACCATTAAGGGCTTTAAATACTTCAATTATAAACTCAAAGAAAGTATACCTAAGTTCATTTCTCTAAAGAACTTAATAGCCTAACACAAGGATGGACTATAAATTTTGTATGGGGTGATGTTACGCCCCTTATTTTGTTAATTATTATATTCACACCAACATGACATCCACATGGGAATGAAGAGATCATTTTTTTAATGATTGACATTTTGGAATTTTAAAACTAATTGGAGGTTACATTTCATACCTTGTATCATCTGGTAGGTGGTTAACTAGTTCCCAGATCTTTTAGTCATCCTTAATGATTTGTGAAATGTGTAATCTACACCATGAAATTAAATAATTCATGGATCCATGATAATGATAATAAAATATATATATCATCACTTGATGTGCACATTATACCATAGTATAAATGCTCCAAAATATCTATTTAAGGATCTTGAGCTAGTTGGTGTAGAGACATGGAAGATAGTGCAATGAAGCTTTGGAAAATTGGAATTACTATATTTATAATACTTTGGTAGATATTAGAATTAAGATTAATATGGATTCCATGAATGCTCTATTTGTAAGAACCCAATCTTTCTTGTGAGCCTATGGTTCATTTAGTAGTTTGAGCTAGGCATTTACTTATTTTAAAAGTTATGAACTTTATACTCTATTTTAATTATGATTAATAGAGAGGATCACTATAGTAAAACATGATGAATCTAGTCTATTCATCTTTTATATTGATAATTAACTATGTAATAGATGTAATGTCATATTTTAAATTCAATTATGATAAGTAGTGTTCATGTAATGCTTCTAGTTCATATTATTAATGGATTACTTGTAATAGATGGTGATGTCATCATAAATCTATAAATAGAATAAGTATATATCCTACAACAAATGATCCCATCTCTGATTAGGAGCATAAGTCTATCATGAGAAAGGTGAGTGAATGTATCCTTTTAACCCTTCAAGTGACCATATGACTCTAGGATTAGTCTATAAAATTATTGCACCTATGAATCTAATTTAATATTTCTATGAATTGTTCAAGTCCCATAATTGATATCTTTCACCATGCCACAACTAGTCGAACCTGGGCCCTAGTTCTTTCTTAGTTGTTCTTTGGGTGAGCTTATAATGTATGTGCCTTATGTGGATTGACACTAGCATATTTAAGTTTAACAATTTTGAGTGTAAAGTGAATGTCCCATGATTACACCCAATTTTAATAAACCTATAACCAAATAACAAAAAAATTTAGACCCTTTACTACAATAGAATCATCTAATTGTAACACTCCCTTAGAATGAGTCTCATACTTCAAATTTAACTTATCATCTACTTTTTTGGGCATGAAACAAGTACTTGTTTCACTATAAGTCAAATAATTATGAACTAAAACATATCCAATGATGATAGAGATATATAATGGATGAGGTTTATCTATTTGCTCAATTTTGTTTGGATTTCATTTACTATGCTTCAATGTGTTTGTCAAGGCTAGTTACTTCCCATTAGACTACTTGGTTATCAAACTAAATTTTTACATCTCTTCTTGGATCATGACTACTTTTTTAGGTAATATAATTGTATCCAACATTGATACATTCACATGAGCTCTTTTCATTTTATTTACAATGTTAGTGAAAGAGACACTAACCTTAGCTTGTCCACTAATAGGAATATTGTTGCCTATACCTTGAGAATTTTAAGGTGTGAAAGAGTTCTTAGAATTATAATTTTTTTTATATTTTTATTTATTTGGTAATGTATTATACATACCTACCATTTGGTATGTTTAAACACTCATTAATGAAACATTACTAGCCCCTTGAACCTATTCAATTGCCTTTCTCTTTACCCTTGTGTTTGTATCTATAGGACTTGAGTCTTTGCTTGATTGACCTTGGTAATTCATAGCACATGAGTCATCTTGATACAAGTTGACTAAAGTGTACCCAACTTTATTACTCTCTCCATTAGGTAGCTTAGCTCGAGTCATGGCTAGCATTGTTCTCAAATTTTCCATGACAGCTTGATTAAAGGACTCATTGACATGTATATATGGATCATGAGGTTGATCCCATAGATTTTAACCTTCATGATATTGAGTAAGGTTATTTTGAGTAGGAAATAATGTTTTTGAGGTGGAGGGAGCATTGTGATTATAACCATTATATGACATTGATTAAACTACCTGCCCTTGACCTTGAAGATGACCTTGAAAGGGTGGTCTATTGCCTTGATAGTTTATATAGGACTGATTATGTTGATAGTGGATTTGGAAAGGCCTCACTTTTTTTGTTTTATGATCCTATTAAGACCTAAAATTTATTACTCAAGAGCCTTCACTCTTTCTACCTCATTAGATTTACTTAACTAACTAGGGGTAGCTAGCTTATGTTTTGGTGTAGGGATAAGAGCGATGATAGGTGTAGGGGCTTTCAAATTAGAAAATAAAGTCATAAGAGGTATTTGATAAATCTTCCTAGATTAAATTAAATTGTTCTCATCCCTAATGGCCACTTCATAGGTATTAAGCAATGTGTTCCTTCTCATAGATTTTACCATCATAGAAATATCAATATCAAAAGCCTTAAGATAATAAAGGAAAGAATAATGTGCAATAGGTCTTACCAAGATTGGTATTCTATCCCATGTATTCTAAAACCTTGTGTTGAAGTCTTGAATATCTTATTAAGGTGCTCTCTTTATGTTGGTTAGTTACTCAATTAATGACAAGTTATCACTCTTATCCTCAAACCTCCTCAAATCATCTCCCAACTCATCCAATGTGGTGATGGATTAAAGAGCCAAATTACCATATAAATCAATATATTTCCTTAAGAAAGAGATATCCAAAAACATAATTTCTATATTCTCATAAATGATATGATGTATATTGTAAAAGTGAACAATGTTTCTAATGTGCTCAATAGGGTTAATAACAGTCTCACATGTGTATGAAGGGACATTTTTAAGGGATAATATGGGATAAAAATATTGTAAATCACAAATGGTCTACCCACCCATTTCCTAGTACACCTTTTAAGGTTTTCACTTAGAGAGATTGAGATTTCAAGGGTTCTTGTAAGAGAGAATGAATCAGTAATTGATAAAGTTTAAAGATAATGTGTGGATAAATTTTTCATGTGGCCCTTGGCCTTATTTATGGTGAAATATGCATGTATTTTATATGTGTCCCTTGGTATTATTTTGTGACATTGTGTGGTGTGATTTTTGAGCTTGTTGAACTTGATTAGTGGTGTCATGGTACATATCATGAATTTTTACTACATAGTCTACTTTGGATAAGGTTACCTTTTTGCATGTTTCATTTATAAATATATCTACATAAGATACTTATATACCTCACATTTAATATTTTACCTACATAATTTAATGATAATTATGTTATTATGATGACATATTTGTTACATGATTATATCTTTATCACATGACATAATTAACTTTTATTTTGATATGAGTGAATTTTAAGCTACAAGCATTATCCCAAAAAGGTTCAATCACAGTGGGCTTGTATTACAGATCAAATAATTCATGAATAAAGATAAATCATATTTGGCACATATTAAAAGTTTTCAAAGACTCAAAGTAATGAAAAAATAATATTCTATAATAAATTACATATTGTCAAAGATTCAAAGTGATTCATAAATCTAAAATATGACATATATATGAACATTGATATATATTTTAAGGGCATATAACATGTATATGTTCTTAATTTTCAAAAAATATAAGGATAGAATCATACACACTTTAATGTATATGCATGGGCATATGTAAAACAATTACAAGATCAAATTTATAGGTTAAAAATATAGTTACAATTAATCATATAGATGCATTTATAAATATGTCATTAATATAGGGCTAATTTCAGTCTTCTTTGTCAACCAATACCTGGTTATAACCTAAAAATCCATCCAAAAAAGACATCATGGCTAAACCTAAAACAACTTGTATAACCTAGTCAAGAGAATGGAGAGGATAGTTATCCTTCTTAGATGCTTTGTTTAAATTTATAAAATCAATACAAAGCCTAATCTCACCATTATTATTATTGACTATTAATAAATTAGCCACCAAGTAGAATATCTTATGGGGAAGACTATCCTAGCATCTAAAAGTCTCTTAACCTCTTTAAAAATCATTGACTCCAAGTCAAGGTTTATAGGCCTCTCTTTATGTTTGAATGGTTTAAAATTATCTTTTAAGGGGATGGTGTGAGTGATGACCCTAGGATAAAATATCTTTAAGTCATAAAAATACCATTCTATGACATCTTTGTATTGGGTAAGGAGCTCTTTAGCTTTCTTATTTTCAATGTTTGTGCAGGATTTTCCAACATTTACTAGTTAGGTCTCATATTGGAGACCAAGATAAATACAATTATAGTCCTTCCCACTTACCTTTGGAATATTATAAACATCAACTAGTTTATCTTAATCAAATTGTCTCTCTAAATAAATCATCCCCTTAGGGATCTTATTGTCATTCAATTGAATGACTTTACCATCAAATTTGTCCTCCTTAGATATATTTTTATTAGCCTCATCAATAATACGAGCATAAAATTCTCCAAAATTGGTCATGAAATACAATATCTATTTATCATCATTAAAAACCTGAAAATGGTTGATATTAATAGGAACTAAAGGATAAAAATCAGCTCAATGCTGAAATTGGGGGAATCTTGGTTGGGCATGATGTTGGCTACAACAGATGCCAACTCATCAATAGCTTGATTTTATTATCTTGGGATGGAGCTAATGTTAAAATCATCAAAACACTCAATCAAATCTAAAACCCTAAAATATACGTCATAATATATGAGATATTGCATTGGTATTTACTTCTTACTTGGTTGACCACTAGTTCTAAATCCCCATAAACTAGCAATTCATTTATCTTACTCGTTATAGAAAATTATAAAACTAGGATAAGGGATTCATATTCAATAATATTATTAGTATAAGGGAATAAAAATATATATGAAACCTGATATTCCATACCTTTAGGGTCAATAAGGAAAATGCCTACTATAAATCTAGCTTTACACATACCACCATCAAAATACAATTTCCACAATCCAAGAACAATATGGGAATTCTTGGGATCATATACCTTATCAGAATCTAGGGTGAAAAACCCTAAGTCTAAGTCAATTATGTTTACCCTCTCATTTATAACATTATACTTAGTTATCATGTGTTTCATCCTTAGTTATCTCTTAACCTTGATATTATTGGGAACTCATTTCCAAGATAAACACAAATGGGAGAAATTTGTGGACATGTATCCATTCAAATCCTTGGTCCATTCCCTAATTAACAAGATTCCATAAACATCAGGTATATCAACAACTTAAACATTAATGAATTATTTTACTCTAAGATCATAAGCTAGTTACATATTAACATTTAAGAATTCTCCCATAACCTTAACTCTATATTTGTATAATTAGGTGACAACCCTATCAAACTTTATAAGTGTTAAGACAAGTTGTTTGAATATAATTTCAAGCATGATATTAGTATAAGCACCAAAATATAGCAAAAAATTATGTAAGTTCTTACCAAACATCTTGAGAGTGAGCAGGAAAGGGGGAAATTCTACCTTAGCCTTGTGTATAGTCACATTAGTATGGTCAGCCTTAGGTGGCTTATATTTCTTATAAAAAGATTCCAATAGGAGGTCCATTTGTTTTGTAATCTATGTGAGTTCATGCAAAGTTATATTAGCATTTATTTTCTTCATGTCCTCAATAATGTTATAACCAGTTTTATTAAAAGAACTAGGATTCTTAACATTGGGTTTAGAAGTACTCCCTTTAGGTGGCTTAGGATTGTTGCTTGAAGAAGTGTCTGGAGGAGTTCTAAAATTGTTTGGATACATTGAGGTGGTCAAAGGTTTCCTCTACTCTCTATTCCTTAAGGGATAGGTTTTCTTCAAGAACTATTGAAAGGCTTGGATCTCCTTGGGTTCATTCTCTTCTTGAAAAGGGAAATCAAAAGTATCCACCATGAAATATTGATCAGATGACTTAGATCTAGAATAACCTACACTAATTTCCATGTTAGGGACCACTTCTAATGTATCTAAATCCTCTTTTAAATATTCAAAAGCTTTGAAAAATTCAATGCAATCAATTTCACCATGCTTGGTTGTGAAATGTACCCTGCAATAATCATGTAATGCAATATTGGTGAGGTTAATATCTATGGTGTTCTTTTGAGAATATGTCTTATTATTCCTATTATTATGAAAACTATCATTTTGAAATATATTATTTATCCTATTATACCTTTGAAATGAGAAGTTCCTACTAAAGCTTTCAATATTTTTTCCAACTTGTTTTTTATATTTGAAGAAAATTAGTACTCAACTTTTGGACCATTTTAAGGATAGATTCATTCTCATTTTTAGGGGTTTCAAAATTATGTACCTAGTTATAGTTAGTAAATGGTATTAAATCCATTTGATCATTTTTATTGAAGCTATTAGTAGGATGATTTAAGAATATGAACTTTTAATTGGGAGCAACATGAATCAATAGTAATTGATTTAAGTTTCGGATTTAATTTAAGGCTAGGATATTTTGGTTGTTGTTTTGGGAATAAGTTTAGCACAGACATTTATGGGTTGATATTGGGGCCAAGTAATTCATTTTCCTCTAGGATTGCATCTAATCATTAATGGTTACTACCTCATAATAATCCCTTGCTAATGAGGTTATAGCTGGCATGGATCTCTTCAAAAATATAGAGGTCATGGGATCCAATACATCCTTTTAGATATGTAAAGCTAAGACATCATCATGCTTATAAGGTTATATGGTCCTACTATACATTTTATAAAATCTAGAATTGAATGACCTAATAGTCTCACTTGAATCTCTTATAATGGTGGTGAACTGATGGTAAATAACACAAGGACTAACAATCTTACCAAATTGATCTATAAAATTATCAATGAAGCCATCCCAACTAGTGATGTAATTATAAATCAAGTTTAAAAACCATTGATAAGTAGTATCCTTAAAGGTAAAGGAGAATAACCTATAAGCCACATCTTCATGTACAATATTTATCAACTTTAAGGCAATTTTAAAAGACATAATGTGCTCTTTAATAGTTGTAATACTAGTTGGACTAAATGTAGGAAAATACTTCTTAGGGTTATGTGTGAGATCATATACCACACTTGTTACATTGATTGAAGATTCTCCCAATCAAGCCATACCTAGATGAAGGTTTAAGGCAAAGGTACCTTAGAGAGGCGAAGTTGAAAAAGATTTGGATCTCCTGCATATACCTTTATCACGTCTAGCTTTTCTTGAACCTCAAGATAAAGAAAAGGCTCCCTAGTATTTGAGTGTGATCTTGTTCTAATCTTGGGTAATTTCAACTTGATGTTTGAAGATCCTATCTGAAATAATATGTATCAAGTTAAATTTTATAAATGATAAGAGTTAAACCTACACATTGAGCTTACTTTTTAAATATTGTATGAAAAATAACAAAAGACATTGATATTTGATTGAATTATCTAAAAGATGTGTTAAATTACATGAATATGATCTATGATTATAATTCTAATCCTAAAGGAACTCAAATATATGAAAGATTTGTGAAATTTTGATCAAAACAAGCCATCCTAACCTTAGATACTATGGATTTATAAATCCTAAGCTAAATTTATTGAAAAAAGAATTAATATCTTAAAGAACCCAAATATTTGTCTAAGGAAGCACAAAGATATGTCATAAATCATAAATATCAGTGATCTTTGTACTTTTAAGCAAAGAATTTACTCAAAAACACAAAGATACACTAATCTTAGATCAATCAAATTAAGATCAACAAAGATTCAAAGAATTCACAAGGATGGCCCTCCTTCTAGTGTTATAAATGCACCATAGAGGTTTTTTAGTATTCAAAAAATACTTCTCATTTTACAACTCTAAGAATTCATAGCATGAGTAGCAGGTTGTGGCAAGTTGATGTCACTTGTGGTGAAATAGCAGTAGAGATATGTATTAGTGTTCCACAATATTTATAATAAGTGATGGTTGGGATCCTCCATGGTCCATTATTTGTGAAATAAAGAAGATTTATGTTAATAATACGTGAATTATGATCCACATTTAGGATAAATATTAATCTATATGAATGTGTATAATGAAATCTAAGCTACAATGAATTGGTGTAAAGAAAGGAGCAAAGAAAAGGGTAAGGTAGAAAATAAATGAGTGATTGCCAATCTTAGTTTCAAATATCATGAAAAATCATCAATTGTAATTGAGTATTCATTCAAACCAATATATAATTTAAAATATCCTAAGCTTAGATTTCACTATATACCAAGCAAACTTTAAAGGATAATTTGAAGAACCACAAATAAGAACCATATCTACTTTTAAAGATTTACTCCTATAATCAAATAACATTTTCTCATCTAAATAAAAATCAAAAATTAAGAGAATCAAAGCTTAATATCACCCAAATAATCTAGCATATGCACAAATTAGAAACCCTATGATTAGAAAATATAACCTAGAATTCATAGAAACTATTTAAATTCAAGACATAAAACTAGCAATTGAGAGAAATCTATGTTAGCAATTGATATATCAAATATGGGAAATATTTGCATAACTCCTTGATTATATTAATTAATTTAAGTATATAAATTTGGTCAAAATCTCTCTTTTTACAAAGTGGTGATACATGCTTTTTATATAAAGAGAAGGCAATACACCTATCAATTACAACATACAGGGGTATAAAAGATAAGGCCATTTGTCTTTCCATATAAAGTTCTAGTAGACACTTATTTTTCACAATTATACTAACCTAAGGGTAATATTATAATAGACTAGAATATGTCTTACAAAATAATATTCCTATTTTAGATATTACAAAGTTTTTACAAACATGAATATTTAGCTAGCTCATGAGCCAACTACCCTTGAACTCTCATACTAATCTTGTAGTAATTCCATTGCCTTTTGATGTTGATATTTAATAATATCAAGGTCTATGACTAGTTTCATGTGGTAAATTTCTTCTTGATCAGCCAGGTTATTTAAATACCAATCATCTCTAGACAAAGCCTCTTTTATGCTCTTGGACTCTATAATTTTCTCCTTGACATTAAATATCATGTCCAAGATTCTTCTATTGTCCCTACCAAATTGGCCTTAGATTTTTCTCTTGACTAAATACATGACCAAGGTGACCCTGTGCTTAAATTCAACTTCATCAATGACTCCAAGGGCATAAATCTTGGTAGTAATAACCATCATAAAACCTAATAAATGCTCAATCTTAGTGATCAACTCCTTGACATCTATCAGGAGCCTATCCAAAATTTTTGTCCACACACTTAGGCCTTGGATATTGTTGACTACTATCCCAAATATGGCATTTAGATGGGAAAAAATAATATATTTAAACTTAAGAATCTTATTCCCAATCCATATGCTAATGAGATTACTTTTCTTGGTCTCTGCCTCTTGCCATTTTGTTATCATTTCCTTGGCTAGTTAGCTTTGTTGGATTAGTGCATCTTGCCTTAAATTCATGGACTAAAAAGATCCAAACATATAAAAGAATGAAGATTTAAATATATCAAAAATGGCATCAGGCATATAAAAAATTACCTATGTCTCAAGGTTCTCCTTCTCTAAATTATTGATCTTCTACTTCATTCCCTTGATTCTAGCTTTAGCCTAAGTTGATTGGGCTCAAGTAAAATTTAAAAATCCTCCTCATGAATAAGATTCTCTATTAGATATTATCCTTTAATAGGGGTCAGTCCATCAAAAGGTTCCACTTTCTAAAAGGTAAACTCTGCAGTTCCCATCATGGCCTTCCTAGTGGTGATCCTCTCCAATCCAGCTATCCCTGGATTAAACTATATAGTGGTGGATGACTTTGAATTTTATAGGCTCTAATAACTTGACACTTGTGTTGATTAATACTAAAAGAGCATCCATTTCCTTGCCTTTTATTCTTGGACTGACTAAAATATTTATTTCTTACTCTTCCTTCATTATATCCCTAATTTATGGCTTAATGTCATCATGTACTTTAATGTTGGTAGATTTTGTGAGTGCCCATGAATGAGAGAGAAGGGATCTTTTGTACTTTTAAAAAGATAAACTAATTAGGGATGACTAGTGTAGACACTAGAAATATGTACACCATATTTATGAATGTCAAAAATCTCCCTGGACCTACCTAGGACCCTCTTAGGACTAACATATACCCATTTGGCCTCACCAAACCCATATCCACCCAATTTCACCAAGCTAAGTGAACCTGACATTTAGGACCCTTTTTATCTAGACCCTGACCATCAATGGTTAGGGTGACCATTGATGGTTAGCCTTGGGAAACCCTAACCACCAAAGGTTAGAATCTACCTCTTAACAAACAACATGCAAACCACCTATGTTTCTTTTCTAAAAATAGCTTGTCTAATTATTTTTACAAGATTTTGTATGGATGAATTACATTTATATGTCCCAATTACACCTTCACTTCAACATCTTGCTTGTTCCTATAAGAGAAAGAGGCCTAGGAGGTTAAATCCATCTGTAATAACTATCAAGAGCTCAAGCATTCAAGAGTTTTTTTAGGTCAATTAGGTTAATCAACATCATCAATGTTATCAAGCATTATTAGCCATATTATTGGGAACTAGCTTATTATTGCTTCTCAACCAAGCTCTCAGGTACTATTAATCTACCAGAATCAAGCTAGATTCCACCAATAGGCTAACTAAATCAACCATCCACCCAAATAACTTTTGGTAAGACACATACTTATTTGTTAATACTCACATTCTTTAATCCCATTTTTCAATGAACCCAGCCCTTGCCCAACTCTCAAAATCCATCTATGGGATCCCATCATTCATCTATTTTACAGACCCAAAATTCCATAGTCAACCATTGATGTTCAAACCCCAATCACCAAAGGTCAGGCATAACTACCAATGGTTACCCCAAATATCGATGATCACTTATGGCACCATAAACTAGTAGCCTATTTTTACCCACCTACACCCAATCATATCTAGTTTTTTGTATTTATAACCAATCATAGACCTCATTCATATTTTTTTAAGCATACACTAACCCCTTATCACTATTATTAACTATTTTATCACTACTTTCATCATGTCTACTTTATTTTCTTTGCAAACATTCTTGTGTTATATTTTGGTAATCTTATTTAATTAATGTAAGTACCTTAGTTTTATTTTTGTGAACTCAAATATTTAAAATTGTGGATTTATATCCCTTAAGGAATCCCTTGCCTTAAATATCTAGATATCTCTAGGCAATCCACCCAACAATCTGTCAAACGAACAAGTTTTCTTTAATGTGTTCCTATCTATAGGTCTTCCTCACAAGCCAAAGAGGACATCTTCACAATATTTTGATTAAACATGTGCACAACCAAATAGGGTTTCAACCATACCTATATTGAGATTATTTTCTCTCTTCCCTATAACTTAATTGAAAATTTACATGAAACATTATGACACACCTGGTGGGACCTAGAGTCTTTACTCACATTTTCTTTGCATTTGTATGCTATTCTCTCTATCTATGCTCATAACTAGAACTTGAATTTTTTTTGGGTTTAAAATTAGTTGTATCCATTGTTTTATTTTAACATTATTTCACTTTGAATTAAAACACAATAATATTATCATCGTATCACTTTTGTTTCACACACTAGCCAGACCACTTTTCATCAATCAAATACCAAAGTAATTTGAGACAAGGCCCAACTAGGATTTCATCACCTAGTGGTAACCTTATCCATTCCTAGGAATCCTACTTGGAGGTCATTACCAAGGGGATAACCAACTCAGCTCTCTAATTGAGTATAAACTCTAGATATCAATAAATATTGGCTAAGCACCTAACACCCTTTATCATTATGAGACTATGAAGTGAAGGGGTATGCCCCAATACCAAACCACATATTGATTCTAATATAGATTCTTTTAAGCACCTAAATAAGACAAATCCAACCATAAACTACATTTATATTACCTAATCTACAAGCCAATTTCTATCATAAATTCTCATAAACTAAGGCATAAGCCAAAAGTGAGATTAGAACTAACCTATAGGCTTAACATAATTCATAGTGTGTGTCTTGATTACCTTGATCATTTTCTTGTCTTCTTCTTATTTAAGTGGTGAGTTTTTTCTTGGTTTCTCTCCCCTTTTTCTTGTATGTTTCTCACTCTCCAATAGTGAAGAGACCTAATAGAGTATAACTCATCACTTAAATCAACCTCTTCTACCTCCTCATCTATAGAGTATGTCTCTGAGGTAGAAGATTCACCTCATCCATTAAAAATACCTACTTTTCCTCAGGTATTTCCCCAAGGAGACATGGATTTTACCACTTTTTAAGACAATAATCTATTTTCCCTTCAACACTACCTTAACACCTCCCCTCACCATATCTCAATTTTAACTCCACCTCAGGATCCTCTTTATGAAATGCCATCCAACCTTATGAAGGGTATCCCTATTGATGTGATCACCACCCAAACTTCAATGACCCATACATATTCATCTAATAACCCATCTAATACCACAACTAAGAACTAACCTATCCAACCAACCACTACCCTTACACCTTTAACCCCTACTAGTGACTCCTCTACCTTAGGGACAACCCAACTATCAACCCATCACAGTCCATTTATTGCTAGAACACCCACTACTAACACCACAAAACTCCCCTCTATCAAACCTAACCCATCAACTAATAAACCTTTACCAAGATTAGGGGTATCTATCCCTTCTACTTCATCACCCATTAGCACAAAGGTTGTTACCTCCCTTCTTATTACCAACCCAACTATCACCCATGCCTAATCTATATGGACTCCTCAGTAGTTACCCATTACACCCAATCTAAGATACATCCCTAGCTAATAAGGGTATGTACCCACTACCCAACCACCATTATACACCTACCCTACCAAACCTATATCATCCATATTCCAATATGTGGTAGCCTCTGAACCACCAAACACTTAACAATATTTTGCCCAACCTCAGCCATAATATCAACCTTAGAATCCTTTTGGTGTACCACCTCAAACTGACTTAATGAAAATGCTCATGGACAACATGAAGAACCTTGAGTCATGTATTTTAGGGGATAATAACATCCTATCATATGATCATATTTTTAATAAACCTATTCATCTTTATGTTCCCATCAAAATTTACCCTCCTCAATGGGAGATTCTAAAATTTACCAAATTTTAGAGCAAGGAAGACCCCAACAACACCTTAGGGATTTCAAGTATGCATGTTACATAATTTATTATGATGATGCCCTTCTCCTTTGAACCTTCCCCATGTGTTTATCCATCCCAACCCTTGACTAGTATAATGCCCTCACCAAGAATTCCATCTTTTCTTTCACCCAACTAGCACAAGTATTCTTATATCACTTTTCCATTAACATTTTGACTAAGGTCTATATAATTAACCTCTATTCTATCAAGAAATTTGATGATGAGTCCATTTATAATTTCATCACCCATTAGAGAAGCTTGGTTAATCAACTTTCATTATCCTTCCCTCAACCTGAACTTATAGAGATTTTTGCTCAAGATTGCACCAAACATATATCTTCTACTATGTGTCCAAATCTTCAAAACTTTTGATGAATCTCTTACCATGGCACATAAACTAGAAAACTAAGCCATATATGAGGGAAAACTAAAGTTTCAAAATAATAACTATACCTTTAAGACCAATGAAACCTCTTCCTCCAAACCAAACAACCAAGCTAATACCAAAATCAAGACTAGGGGAGCCATGAATGTAATCATCCTTAAAACCACCCCTCCACCCAATGTTAATAAAAAAAATTCTCCCATTACCTCCAACCAAAACACAAGGAACCCAAACCGAAGCAACCAAAAAAAATTCACTCCATTTGGAGAATCTTATACCTCAATTTTGGAGATTCTACTAAAAGATAACCTTATACAATGTCCACCCATCAAACCTCCCTAAAAATTTGATTCTTATCATCAAGCACCTACTTGGTAAAATGAGAATGACCTCTATGTATTTTATCAAGTAATTAAACATGACATTAGCTAATGTAATACTTTTAATAATGTTTTTTAGAGTCTTATTGACAAAGAGGAACTTGTTTTGGATAATCCCAATGCCCCTCAAAATCAAGCTCTTCATATCTTCAAGAAACCTTTTCTTAACCATGCCCCTATCAAAGATAAGGAAACACAAGCTAAATATTCTCATGATGCCCACATGGTAAATATGGTCCTTGATATGCCTATCATCTAACCTACCTAATTTTCCCCCACTTGATCTACAGAGGTGGCAGAGTTACTTTCCCTTCCTTCAGAGGCCCAAACCAAGGAGATTCCTTTTTCTTTAGCTTTTCTCATAGAGGCTTTGGAATTGTCAAGCACCATTTTGGATAGCTAACCTAAATAAACAACCATTCCTATCCCAACATCTTCCCTAACTATAGATGAAGCCACAACTATGGACATCATGCCCAGGGGAGTAAATTTTTCACAAATACCACTCACAGAGTGGTCACCCAACCCAAACTTATGTCCCTTACTTGAGGAGATAAAAGAGGATATCAACCCTCCTCCTCAACCCATAGGTGTATCCTTATCACCCACTACCTAAGAGGCCAAATAGTATACAAACCTTTTTCCAAATTTGTTCAAGAGTTAGGTATGGATACACAACTAGACATGGATCAAACCATTTTATATTAATAATTAGGGCTTCCCTACATCAACAAACCTAAACCTTCTAGCAATCCTCTAACTAACTAATCCATCATTTCCCCACCACCTCTCAAACTAATCCAAACTTCTATCAACCCTTCACCTTCTCAATCAACTAACATAGTTACCTCTCCAGTGACCACATCAGCAACCAAACCTTTCAAAACTCATGGTGCCTTCCCTAAGTTACCTCTCCAGTGACCACATCAGCAACCAAACCTTTCAAAACTCATGGTGCCTTCCCTACTTAGAGTTTCGTTCACCCATCCTTGAAAATAAACTTAAACTCACCCAAGCTTATACCTAAGTCTCAACCCACACCAACCAAGGGGATGAAAACATTGAAGGGATGCATGACTAAAAATCTACCTCCCTATACCTTGCCTGCTATTTTAGGGCCTCACCATTATACTTTGATTAAAAATTAACCTAATTTAACATATGTTACCCACTACCATTAATTACACTAGCCCACTTATTATCTAATGCACTAGTCCTTCCCAAATTACCAATAGTCAGACCATCAAACTTGGCCACCTCAACTACTAGCATACCCAAACCAAATCTATCAACTAGAAACACCACCTTACCCAAACCATCTCTCACCAGACTTATTTCCACCAAATGCTCATCTTACCAACCCAAACCATGATCCCTAAACCTTTCTTACCTCTAGCTTAACCCTATATGACCATTCTTCAAAGATTATTTTAGACCTCTTGCCTCATATTACATCCTATCAAACCTTTTGATCCTCTTAGTTTGAAGTCGTCCTGGTACAATGACCACCAAATTTGTTCTTATCACAACACACCTATGCATGACATGGAGAATTACAAATCTATCCAAGCCATTATCCACCAACTCTCTGATGAGGATGATATTTTATTCGATGTACTTTCATCCATTCCTACACCAATATACCCAATAACTAGTCACTAACACATTCCTAATCCCCCACTCTGACATCAAAGTGATGGAGAGTCTACCCAACCCCTCATCACATTTTGCCCCTCTAACCATACCATTAATGTGGTCACATGATCACATAACAAAAGGATAAAGGGAAGGCTAACATGTCTATTCCATAGACATACCCACTAACTCATCCTAAACTAAACTAGATCCAAACCTCCATGTCTATATCTATCCCAAAGTTACCATCTTAAGCACCTTTGAGGCTAACCCCTCTAAATCCATCAAGAGGGTCATTCTTAAAAAACATCACTAGACCCTAGCTAAGATGAGCCTCTATGAGCTCATTTTCACCTCACCCCACCATTATCAGGCCATGATAGAGGATATACAAGCTATTGAGGTTAGACCATGAGACTCCCACCCTATATAGGCCTTCATAGGCACTCTCTAACTCTCCACCCTTATTACCTTCAAGGACTCAGAGATACCTTTTATCCATATCAAGTACTTAGATCCCCATCTTTTTATTATATCCCACATCAACCAAACCCACATCACATGGGTTATGATCGATGGGGAGCTAGTAGCAACATGATCACTTTTCATGCATATGAGCAACTTAAGCTACCAGATAATGTCATGTCTAAAATTTTATCCATCCTTAGATCCTTTAATGACATAATGACCACTACCTTGGGAACCATCATCCTCCACATTTATCTAGGACCTCTCATGCTCCCCAAACTCTTTTATGTGGTTGAAGGTGAATTTTAGTATAATGTTTTACTAGGGAGACCTTGGATCTAGGTTATGGGTTATGTAACTTCTACCCTCCATCATTGTGTCAATTTTGAACATGAAGGTCAAGTTATTACCATAAAATATGACCCTAGGCCTTTTATAACATACAATATGACCTACCAAACTAATGACATTCTCCTACCTCTATCCAAAGCACTACAAATAACCGCCACCAAGCCCTCACCCATGGATGCCAAAGCCATTATTTCCTGTTTCACTGAGGCATATACCTATTTGTCTATCCCTATGAACCATATTTCCATCACTAATACTTTTGAACCCATCTTTCAATGCCTACCCTTGGATAATATTGCCTCCTCACCCTTAATGCTTTCCACAATCCCCAAGAATATGGAAGGCTTAACCACCAACCAAGTTATGACCCCAACATTAGAGCCATTACCCCTTTAGGGCCTCCAAGCTATCAACCCCACTTTATCTATGGGGGAATTGACAAACCCCTTAACACTATTTCCATCCCCTCTTCACCTCAACCATTCACCTCCACATTCTCTTACTTAGACAACCCAGATTTCCCAAAATTATACTCCATAGGTGTGCCTAGAAAGGGTTTAGCTTAAGATGATACAAGCATGGACCACACACATTGATCTTGATTGAGACCCAAAAGCCTCATAATAAACATGGTCTTGCCTTCATTCTACCCAATAAGAATAAAGACAACAAACTACCCCTACTATTATTAAAGAAGAGACCCCTTCCTCACCAACACCCCCTCCACCTATGGGTAAGGATGAGGACATCATCCTACCTAACATTTTTTTATCAACATGATTACCCTCAGCCTCTTGACTTATCAAAATTAAGGGGCACCTATATCCATGCCTTTATTCCATCTTGAACTAGTAGGAGAAGACTCCCCTACCATTCACAATGTCTAGTGTTAGGATGATGATTACCTTCAGAGACCTCAACCATGTTGAATGAACCCACCATGAATATTTACATAGATATTTCAAACAAACCCCATGTTAAAATATGCAAAACTCTCACCCTTGAGGAACTATAGGACTTTTCTACCTTCCTCTAGGATTGCAATATTATATTCACTTGGTCATATGCCAACAAGCCTGATATTGACCCAACCATTGCCACCAAAAACATTATGACTAATCATAATACCAAGACTATCAGATATAAACTCTATCAAATGCATCCTGATATAACTCTTCTTGTCAAAGAAGATCTCTAACACATATTTTCTATCAACTTCATTCAACCCATCAATTATACTTAGTGGGTTTCAAACATTGTGCCTATCATTAAATCCATAAGGGTACTATGTGTCTATGTGGACTTACATGACCTTAACCTTTCCTACCTAAAGGATGAATTTCCTCTACCTAGCATTGACCAACTTTTTTTATCTTATACCAGCCCATGAGATGTTATCACTCATGGAAAAATTCTTGGGTTATAATAAAATTCTAATTACCCCTAAAGATTAGCACAAAACTACCTTTATCACCCCATGGGTAACTTTTTGTTATAGAGTTATGACCTTTGGTCTTAATAATGTTGGTGTATCCTACCAACATGCCATGACCTATATTTTCTATGACCTTATCCATACAATCATTAAAGACTATGTGGATGACCTTCTTGAGAAGTCAAAACTTCACAAAGATTACTTAACCATTATCAAGATTATCTTGAGTGACTTATCCATTATCATGTCTGCCTCAATCCCAAGAAATGTATTTTTGGGGTCTTATTAGGCAAAATTATATGCTTCATTATTTGACTTTGAGAAATTGAGGTTGACTTGGACAAAATCAAATCCATCTTTGAGATGCTACCTTTGATCAATCTTAAGAAACTTCTTAGTTTGTAGGGGAAGCTCCAATCCATTCACTATTTTATCTCCCAACTCTCTTCTTAGTGTTAATTCTTCCACCACCTCTTGAAAAAGGACATCTCTTTTAAGTGGAATGTTGATTGTCAAAATACATTTGATGTGCTAAAAGAGTACCTTTTATCTCCACCTATCCTTACACCTAAGGATTACTAAAATTATACCTTTATATCTCTACCACTAACCATTCCCTAGGGGAAATGCTTGCCCATCAGGATGAACAACACAAAAAACAAGCCATTTATTATATTAGTTGCACACTTGTCGAGTATGAGAATTGGTACATAAATATTGAGAAATTGTGTTTGTTTATAGTCTTCATGGCTACCAAAATTTTCCACTACCTTCTCAACCACAATTTTTTTGTCATAACTAATACTGACCCACTCAAGTATATGCACTCTAAACCATACCAAAACTAGTGTATGGCTAAGTGCCTCATGATTTTATCTAAGTTTGAGCTTTAGTTCCTCCATCAAAAATCAATCAAGGGGTAAGTAATTTCAAACCAATTGGCTAACACACCCATAATAGACACCCAACCTTTCCCTCTTAAATTTATAGAGGAGTCAATCACAAGTCTATCTCAAGTAGATTTTATCAATCACATAACAATTTTTTTGATGGTTTTAAATGTCAATGAGGTGAGGGAGAGAATATCATCCTTATTCCCCTTATCATTGAACCACTTATTTTATCTTTTAAACTTGAATTTGACTGTACCAATAATGTGGTTCAGTATGAAGCCCTAGTAATAGGTCTCCAAATTTCCTTAGCCTTAAGAGTTAGAATAATCAATATCTTTGGTGACTCCTAACTTGTGGTCAACCAAGTCACTATCATTTACTAGTGTAATAATGAGATTTTGTAGTTTTACAGGTAAGTAGTTACATAAATTTTAGCATTATTCAATCACTACCATATTCAAACAACCTCATGATCTAAAAATAAGTTTACCAACACAACAACTTCTCTTACCTCTTAGATCTTGTGAGCACCCTCAGAATCCAAAATTTTAGTCATTATCCATCACCTCACCAAACCTTCCTATACCAAATCAAACACTCTAACCATCTTTAGTGTGGAAGATATTTCTCTTCAACTTTGGTATCAATAAACCTTTGACTACCTTCACCTTGGCATAGTTCCCTCTGGCCTCTCTAGGAATGCATGTCAAGCATTTATTTAGAACACCTCCCATTACACCATTAAGAGATGAATTCTTTACAAACATGGTTTTGATGGCCTCATAATTCATTACCTTCATGTTATATAATCCTTTCATACTATCAAAGAAACATAATGGGAATTTATGGGGGCCACTTTAGTGGACTCATTATGGTTAAATGCATCCTCCACCTAGGTTATTATTAGCTCACCCTTAACCAAAAATGTTATGATTATGTGAAAAAGTGTGTCAAATATCAATAACATGATAATTTACATCACACACATAGCAATAACCTTCATGTTTCCATGGATTTTTGACCCTTTTCACAATGGGGTCTTGACCTTATTAGTGAAATCAACCCCAACTCTTCATAATGCCATCATTCTATCATTACCATGATTGAATATTTTACTAAGGGTGGAATCTATTCCCCTTGTCTTGATAAAATCTAAAAAGATAATTGAATTTATCACCCATCACATCATCTTCCATTTCGGTGTTTCCCATAAGATCATCACTAATAATGGCAAATATTTCAAAAATAAACAAGTCTAGAACCTTTGTGGTGTCTTTGGTATTAAACGTAGTTTTTCATCACATTATTTCCCACAAGAAAATGGACAAGTTGAAGCTTTTAACAAAACCCTTAACAACATGCTTACCAAAATGGTTAATGCCTCAGGTCAAGACTGGTAGTTACACATCCCTTTCACCTTATGGGCATATCATACTAGCATCCAAACCCCTATAGGTACTACACCTTTTTCTCTCATCTCTGGAGTTGAGGTTGTATTACCTCTTGAATTTTAAATACATTCTCTTCACATACCTTTGCATGATCTTATTTTAGAAAATGACTATCATTAGGAAAATTTAGCTTAACTTCAACTACTTGATGAGTGTCATTTGGCTTCCCTTTCCCATCTTTGTGTCTATCAAGAATAAATCAAATGTTCCTATAACAAACACCTAAAAGTTTAGAAATTCAATATTGGAGATCTTGATCTCAAGGAAAATCAACATGTAACTAATATGGATAAAAGCAAAAGCGGTAAATTTGATTTCAATTGGCTTGGACCCTATATCATAACCCATAAGTATGAATCAGGAGCTTATAATTTATCCTCTCTTGAAGGAAAACTAGAACCTGAGCCTCTCAATTCTTTGCATCTACATCCCTTTTATTGTTAAATAGAGATGAAAATCATCATTTGTTTAATTTAAGCTCATCCCCTACAACCACATTCACTTCCCTCTTTCTAAGGGACAAATGAATAAAATTGAATCATATGATTATCCATCATAATTATAGCCTAATATTGAACTTTTGGTAACACATATCTATCCATGGCATGATCTTCATAGTACTTCCCATCTATTTGGGATCAATTCCTATGGTCATTGTAAACTATACCCCTTTTCCACCAACTAGACCTTTTGGTCAACCTAGTTTTGCCTTCATAAAGGTAACCCATTGATCATGTACAAATAATTCTATGTCAAGATAAAATAATATCAAAAGTCATAAACAAACTATGGTTCATTATTAGCATTCATAGACTGCTCCCTTGAAAGATAATTGTTGAAAAACCATCTAAATTTTTCAAATGTAAGGTGGAATACTCCCTTCAAGGATAGCTATCAAAAGAATTTTAACTATGCACATAAACTTAGACCACTCCCTTGAAGGATGGTTGATTAAATTATTTTTCAAAGCTAGAAATTTATTGAAATCTTTCTACATCGATTGGCTTCCCTAACCCTAAAGTAAATTCAAAATAGCAAAGACCCCTAAGCAAACACAAAATAATCTAAAATCTGTAATCAACTCTTATAAAAGCAATAATCTTGGAAATCCACAATTGACCTTCTTTATTATCCTTCCCATATTGATTATTCTACACTTTATATATGAGCATAGACTTGTTTATACTACCTCTTTGAAATCTTGTAGAAAAGGCATACTAGTCTCACTAATGGTTCTAGTTTCACCCATTCTCCTTCCACATATCATATTCATGGGACTATGAGCTTACTTGACACACTATGATCAAGATACCTATCTATCAACCTAAGCATGCTAATGAAGATTATCTAATTATCTTATCTCTACTAAGCCAATCCAAATTTGGGTTTTGTGCCTATCCTTAGTAATGAAAAGGCATAGTGTTCCTTTTTATTATTTTTTATCATTTCAAGTGGATATACCTCTCATGATTCCTATCGATTTCCTACACATCTAATTGGTTACCTACTTCATGTATTTTCATCTTTAACCATATTCACATTTTACCTCTATGATCATGAATAAAAAACATCACATCAAAAGCATGAACATTATCAACTATGTCAATAAGCAACACTATCTATCTCTCTATATGCCAAACATAATGTAAGCATATCACAATAGACCATAAACATTAACCTATCCATTTATAATTATCACATCATATGAGCGTATAAGCATATCATTACACCAATATAGGCATAAACCAAATCAACGAGAAAGACATCATAACATATATCATTTACCATTCCATCCATATGACCATAAACAAATCCATTCCATTATCATATATCATACATCCATCAATAACACATCCCATCATATCCATGAACAAAACCACAACATCATAACCATCTTTCTAGCATCACATGCCTAAGCTACTAACTAGAACACTAACATCATAAACCATAAATTAGGAACCATAATCCATAAAACATAATCATAAACATGAGAACCACATGACCCATAAGCATCCATCATATATAACATCAAAAACCATACATCATATACATCAAATCATAAAAACAATACATGTAATAATGTATCAACTCTCTCAAAAAAATATACATCTCACTGTATCAACACATAGGCTAGTATCATAATAGTACATCAAAATAGTGCATATAAAAATCATGATGGGACTACACTTTAACCACTAGCCCCATCTATTCTTACACTTATACCTAGTGGTGGTCCCCTTGGGACCCTTGTCTAACCCACTATAACAATGCACTAACCTAGAGTACCTATTGAGGGCCCACTAACAAAACTAGCTCTATACTCTGCATATCTCATAGCCTAGGGAAACTAGTCTAGCACCATCACCTCATAGTATCTGAGTTCTTCTATGATGGATAAGTACCTTTATCATGTCACTATCCCTGGTGGCCCTCCTACTATTTCACCTACTCTAACCCTCTATCTCAGAAGGTCCCTCTCCTATGTAACTGTACCTAGGGATGCATGTGGTTGGTCTCTCTCACCTATAATGGTGGAAAGTTGACCCTATAATATTTTGATATGGCCCTATAGTATAGCCACCTATCCCTACAATACTTGTATTTAAGCCTAGGTCATAGCTAATGCCACCCCTACCTATCCATCTTGGCTGACTAGATCTATAGCCATCAACCCCACCCCTCTATCATATCCACCAACATCTACCATTGCATAGATTTGATGGTACCAATTCAAATAACCATCTATGTGCCCTACATCATCCATAGGGTCTTTATTAAAATGCTCCTCAATCTAGAACTATTAGGGTAGGTTATGGCATCAATAACTAAACCTCTGTGTCCTACCTCCTATACCATAGATGTGGACTTCGTACACCCTATAGAAAGACAAATTTACACCACACTCAATCAAATGAAATTAACTTAACCTCACCCTCTCAATAACCCACTATCCACCTATAACTCTACATAGTGAGGGTTTACCTCTTGTAGCCTAGTTAGATTAAGAACTATATGTATGGTCTCTGAGTGATGTCCCTAGCTACCAATGTACTTAGGGAACCTCTAAACTAATGGACATCATTTGCCCCACCTCCTACCCCTAACATAACATAGTCATCTCTCCATATCATAAAAATAATAGGGAACTCTAGTTATGTATACACTACCCATATCAATCCCATCAACCTCAAAACTTAGATGTGCTTGTAAGCGTATCAATGAAGAACTAGACCCATGCTGATACCATATCTTCAATAGTGTCTAAATCCCCATAACTCCCTATAAATATGAATTAGTAAAATTGGAACCTAAGTAACTACTATCCTTCCAAGTAATAACTCCACCAATACAGCCAGTAATACATAAATAAACCTCATGCTACTCAAATTTGGAAGCCTAAAACATGTAATCATAACCATCAACATCATCATAAATCTCCTCTCCTCTAGATCTCTATCATATAAACCTATGTATCTAAACCCTCCAGAATGCCACCAAACCTAGTCACTATCATCTCCATATATATACTCAACATACTCATCCCACTCCTCTTGCTTTATCTGGTATATCACATTGACATGCAGTGGGAGTCGAGTGATCCTATGTACATCCTCTAGGAGAATAGTCATCTCACTAGTTAGTATTAAGAAGGTATTATTAGCAAGATAGCATCTCTTGATGAGTTCTACTATCATCAATGTATATTTAGGCACATGCTAGTAGTGCCTAATTGCTCTTAGCCCTACCTGATCTAGTGTGCCCATTCATCTGCAATCATCCCCTTGAGAAACATAGGGAAGATACATGGTACATGGTCATGCATCTAGATCTTCCCTCGATCCTACACCAAACCAAACATTAGGCTCAGTTATTATTAATAAGCCTATCTACCCAAATTTTTTAATACTTGACCTATTATCCTATCACTCCTACCCCCCTATCTCACACTAGCTATGTTACCCCCAAGCAACCTAGATTAACTTATCAACCCATTACCCTTACCTAACGATTAACCAAAACCCTAACCTTACCCTTAATCTAACCCTAACCTACTTGACCTAACCTTGACCCTTAACACACTTTGAAAACACCTAAACCTAACAACCTAAACCAACCCCCACCCATTACCCTTAATCAATCCATTTAACTATAACCACACCATACATAACTTATTGAAACACAACCATCAAAAACCTATCCTAAACACTTAGCCAAAATCCCTACCCTATCCTACCTAAAATTTAGTGGTTAGACCTAACTATTAATAGTTGTATACCCATATTTCCTAGGGTGTTGACCATTAATAATCAGACGTGACCATCGATGGTCACCTATGAGCATTCTATGGTTAGAATTCCCAAACCCTCCATAGGCACAATCAATTAACAAAACTTCAAAAACCTCACCTAAGTACCCTAACCACCTAGCATATTACCTAATTCACCCATCCACCCTATCAATCTACCATTTCACCCACCAATTTTCCTAAAAACCTCAAAAACCCTACCTAATGCATATAGGCAAAATTGCACATTTCTAGACCTACCTACCCAAAAAAATTCAACAATGCAAAAACAAGCCTACTCTAGTAATTTTAATGCACCCCTACC
>JARHVA010000371.1:1710000-1737500 GCA_037957365.1 Torreya grandis | reverse complement strand
TTCGAATCAAATTTTAACCAATTGAGTTTGTTTGAGTTGATTTTATGTCGGGTTTAGGGTTTTAGAGCTTTAATGGTAGGATATATCTAGAATCTGGCTTATACATGCCTTGGATTTGATTTGGACCTTTTCCTTTATAATTTTGTATTTTTGAGCCCATAAGATCTTTCATTTTGTCTTTTTTTACTTGTATGGAAATTATGTGGCAGTGATCTAGACCTTTCATGGCATTTTTCATAAATACTTGAGAGCACTAGTTGTTGGCATTTAAAATGCCTTATTTTATTTCTCATCATTTAATGAGGATCCCTCAAGTGATCATTAACCATTGATCATGATTTGGGTCCTTGTTTGTGATTGGATATTTTCTATACCAAGCATCATGGTTGTACCACTTAAGATATTCACGTGTCTTTTTATGCTCTGTATCCTATGTTAGTATTTTTTGGAATGAACATTGGCCACATGGTGAGCTCATGGGTCTTTGAAAAGTCATAAATTATTTTTCACTGTTAAATTGTGGAACATAATTAAGCATGAACCATTGATCATTTTTCAGATCCACCTTGAATGTGCTTCCACCACATGTCATGTCTATGGGCTCTCAAGACTCTATTAAAAATTTGATGGGGCCTTCACACTGGTAGATCATCCATCAATGACAAAGCATGAACTTCATATCTAAAAATATGCCCAAGCTTTAAGTTAGCATGTTATTAAGGTGTGACCTAGGTTTTAACCTCTTAGGATAGGGTTTATTTCATGTTTATTAAACACAAAATAAACTTTAGGATAAACCATTTATGCCTAAGTCTTTTTACTTATGTAAAGGAAATCAAGGATAGATATTTTATGCTAAAGTTTATGCTATGCTAGATAAACATAATGTATACTTTGGGTTGAAATAATTATGCCAAGCCTATAAAATATAGTCAAAGTGGGTCAAAATGATATAATGGTCTAACACTTAAATTGAGTTTCATTTCATTAATAAACACATTAAAATCTTTAATTATAAGCACTTGGTCTAAGTTTTATGTTATCAAGACTCTTTTTAGAATAAGACTTAGTATAAGTATTTAGTCTAAGGTTCATGGCATTTAAACAAAATACAATGGAGACCTTAAAGTATAAACTTAGACTAAGTTTTATTTTGCATATACTTAGACCATAAGACCATTTCCATATTTACAGATTAAATATTTCTAGTGTTTGAGCATCTTCTAATCATTTCCATTATCCTACAAAGTAATCCATGAGCTTTCCAATGAGATTTTAGATTGTATTTTAATCTCAACAAAATATTACATTATCTTAAATTTTACAGTCTCATGGACATCAAATAAGTCCTTATGGACATTGAATGATGATTGTTAGACCATCAATTTTAAGCTAGTGAAGCTTTTAATTTGATGGGATTAAAGTTGACAATCGTAAAAACATCAAAAATATTGTTGCGGACATAAAATGATGGTCATTTAAGTGTCAAATTTAAGTACGTCAAATTCCTATCACCCAATGCGAGAGTGCCACTTGGCACATCTACAAGGCTTATTAGGATCTCGAACTTAATTCATTTCATCGGATCAAAATATATAATGAAGTGAGATTCATAAGATTGTGATCCAAGAGCTTGCTCATGATTGGTCATTTTTATCAAGTAGGACCCTTTGATTTTAATCCTTAAATGTCAGGATGCTACATGTCTATCCTATGGGCCTTCTATAATATTTTGACTTTTCAACCATGCCTCACTCTATCTGATCATGCCTTTATGATGAAATGAGAATCATTGATCATGATTCAAGAGCTTGAATTTGATTGGTCCAAGGGGTTATGTGCAAGATTTTATCAGGCTTCCCTCATGTCATTAGATCAAAAGGGTATGAGGAAGTGTAAACCATTAGATCATCTAAGTTTTATGTCTTGTAATTCTATGCTTGGGACTTTCTCTCTCTATTAGATCAAATTTCATGATAAAGTGAGGGTTGTTAGATCCTAAAAAATGTAAGGATGTTAAGTTATGACCCACAGTGATATGAAAAGCTTAGGATAAGATGTTAATGCTAAGGTCTCATTTGCATTAATAGATATGATGGGGCCTTAGGATTAAAAATTTAGGCTAAGTTATGAATTGAAAGTATTATGCTAACATAAAATTACATTCAGGGAGCCAAAGCTTAACTTAAGGTGTCAAGACTAAGGTCCCATTTGTATTAATAAATACAAATGGGGCCTTAGGGTTAAAACATTAGGGTAAGGTATGAAATATTAAAAGGACCCTAAAAAATGAATATTAGTTAGGCACACAAGGAACTTCAAAGGGGGAAACAGTAAATGGGACTAAGAATTTTAGACTATGCTTTATTTGTGCTAAAAACATGACTAAGCTTAAAACATGAATTTTATACTTAGGTCCAAAATGGATTTGTAAAAGTTCCCACCAATTTTCAAATTTGGACTGAGGGTTTTGCCTGGGTTTTGGAACATTAACTTCTCAAGAACAAACACCATGGAACCTATAACTAAAAGCCATGAAGACCATTTATTAGCAATGTTAGATAAAATTAAGGAAAACCATAACTAATTAATATTGCTTTTGATATAGTGGATAATCTTCAAATTCTATAAATGATCTTAAAATGCCATATTTTCATTTTCAGATTTTAGGGTTTCTCAAGGGTCCTAATTTTAAAAAAATGGTGGTATGTAGGCCTCAACAGATGGGTGTTAGCAAATATGTATTATTTGAATGAATAGTATAGAATCTCTTAGAAGTCAAAAGGAATGCCTTTGGTATGAGATCTTGTGCTTACCTTAGGCATGAAACAATACACTATTATTCCACAAAGATTCAATTTTTGGAGTCACTAGATACTATAGGAGTTAGACTATTATAGCCTCTTTATTGTCAAGAGCAACATCCACCTTGAAAAACCTTATTGGACTCCAAGTCCCACTAGGCATGTCAGAACTATTATATCCCAAATTTTCACCCTATGGAAGTTAGTTATACCTTATAAAATTTGGCATAAAATGGAATAATATCTAAATATAGGGAGTTCTTTATAAGAGAAAAATCTCTAGATTATGGGTTAGCTCCCTTGATCTATCTGCTTAGGCTCTCAAATACAATAGTCTAATCACTTATTGGGGGTGAAAAGGGAAGAATAAAACTAATAGTAACCTATACTAATGAAGGTTATACATAAAGGATATCTCCACAAACATACTTAAAACTTTCACTATGAAGGTAGATTGCCAAAACTAATCTCAACTCAAGGGTTTTTCTAGCAAAAGTGTTTCTACATAGAGGTAGACTGTTATGCATTTTCAATTGTGGGTGAATAGGAGGTCTAATATCAAACAATAATAATATTATTCACACTTAAAATACACCTAAAAAAAATTTACACTTCATGAAACTTATTATAATAAATTTCACTTACACAATACATAAAAGCGTAGAATGGAAGAAATGAAAAACAATCATCACTTCTCATCCTACTAGACTACTTGACATACTTAGGCAATAAATTTAGAGGGTAAAGCATCTTAATAAATTTTATTCAAAGAAAAAAAGATTTCAAATTAGCAAGGCTTCTCCATATCAATTATGGATAGTTTACAATGCCAAAATAGCTTCAATATATAAAGCAATAAGAGAAGAGAGAGGAGTGATGTTGGACAGTCACAATGCCAAATGTCAAGTATTGAAGACTAGTTACTATTATCACCAAATCTCTGACCCTAAAAGAGTGTTTTCAATCCTCTTATATATTTGGGAAATATGGGAACACTTACAGGTATGTGGGTGTACCTATAATGGAAGTGAGCCTCTAGAGCTAGCTCCCTAAATGTATCTTGAAGTGATTTCACCTACTTAACTATCACTTATGGGGGGAAAGAGTTATAAGTTACATGAAATAAACCTAATCTAAAGGGGTGATTAACCAAGATGTATTTCATATGACCATCATATTTTCCTACACTAAGAAATAAGGCACAAAAACTAACTTTTAAATCTTATGGGTTTTAACATGAGTATTTCAATATGAAGGTGAGATGCATGAGAGAGATATAAGGTATGTGAAACATAGGCTAGTTGTAGGCACTAGGAGTAATTATACACTTAAAATATAGGTGTATACACTTTACAACACTTCATATGACCTATTATAATAAGAAATATTGTATAAATATGAAAGGATAAGGGAATAAAGGATGGATAATAATCACTTTGCATCAAAATACATCACTTGCACACTCAGATAATTGTTTAAGAACTTAAAATTAGATTTGAATTAATTTTCAAAGGTAAAATATGGCATCATTCTAAGAAGGCTTCACCGTACATGGAGTGGACTACTTTACAATAGCTCAAAAGTTATATTTATAGAAAAGGGGAGCAAGAGAGAAGGATTTTATCACTGATAAAAAGAATCAAATGAGCACAACTCCATTTAAACCATCATTACAACTGACTCTAAAAAATATTCTCATTCAAGCCATTTTATTGATCTAGGTCATTTTAAATGGTTCCATAGTTACATATTCCCTCATTGACATTCCATGATGGTTACAATGGCAAGGTCAAGTGCTTAGAGTTTTATCTTGATGTTGAACTACTCATGATTGGTTTGTTGAAGTGTGTATAGTATAGAGAAAAGGTCCTTTTCTTGTAGTTGGTCATGGAGATGAGACCCTTGGGGTCCACATGTATTCTCTCAATGCATCCTTAAAATTTCATCTATTGTCCAACTAAATCATGCTATAACTAATCCCCATGTTCACAAGTCAATTATATAAGGAAAACCAATCTCAAACTATTGGTTTTCCTATTATGTCCAAATAAAATATGCATCGATCCTTCTAATAATGGTGAACATAGTTGTAAAAATGACCCTATAAGCCATAAAAATGTCAAACTTGAGGTCCACATTAAGCTTTAATGGTGATCTTTTATGTTTTTAAAATAGAATGTATCACTATGTCATTTCCATGGTATTTAAAACAACTTCAATGGCATTAGGATTACCCTATAAAACCTTATTAACCTTGGTTGAAAATGGCTTCTTGACCTTCATTAAAAACCTTGGTCTTGCCTTTGTTCTAATTGGTTGTCAAAAGCTGACTCCATTCACTGACTTATTGACCAATCTCACATCATTGATCTTGCTCAATATGAATTCCCATTGATCATTGATCTTCTTCCAGTCAAATGTGTTTTTGACACTTATCATGCATGTATTTGCTTTTGAGATCTGTTGACCCCTTTGACCTCTATTTGTTGTTAGAATTGAATGCTCGATCAAATATAGACCATTAGATTAATTAGGACCCACTATTTGAAATCTAATGGCTAATCTATAAAGCTTAAAATTGACATCTTCACTCCCATCAAATGATGTTCATGTGACCATCATTAATGATCACATGACCATCAAATTTAATCTCAATAGGATTTGTCTTGCTCTATCTTAATGTTTACATCCTACTAATCACCATTTGTCATCCAATAGAATGTAATTAACATCCTGCAGACCATCAAATTTAAGTACATATGTATTTTTTCCTAAGCTATATTTTGACATTATCACAAACATCTTATGTTCTAGGTCTAACTTTTAAGGCTTATAAATTGAAGTGCAAAAGTCATAGAGGCACCAAACTTTTAAGATATGTTCCTGATACTAAAAGGGATGAACCCATTTGATCCATTGGTCATGGAAGCCTTATAAGTGAATTTATTAAATTAATAAATTGGTTGGTTTATTTGATCCTACATGATGGTTTGGTGATGGTCTCTTTTATTTAGCCCAGTGTGGGAAACTTAGTGAAATTTGACTAAGGAGCCAACTTTAAACCTGCATAACTTCTACTGCGCTTTGGTGGATGATTTGAAACTCAACATGTAGCAACTAGGGACCAATATGAACAAACCCATATGATCATTTTCTCCTAGAAATACTACACATGTGAAATATAGCCTCATTAATATGCTCACTTGAATATATTTAAGCTTCTTAAAAAATGACTATGGAAACTTAGTAGATTTTGCCTAAGAGGCCATTTTTAGGTCTTAATATCTTTTGATGCAATTTAGAAGATGACCAAAAACATGGCACATATGTTATTAGGACTGATGTGAACAAACCCAAATGATCAATTCTCCCTGACTCATCCACATGTGGCAATTATGATGTCAACAAAGTGCCTACTTATAATTTTTGCCACTAAACCCAAGATGTCTAGATGAATACAATAAAGAACCAAATGAGTACAAGGATCTTCCCAAGTCAGTCAAATAACTATTAGCATCCCATAGGGTCTATTCAACACTCTCTATTTTCTCATCTATTAGTAACTTGATCCATGCACTAACTATACTGATCACCATAGAGACCTATCACTTGCATATATGACTCTAAAAGGGTCCATTAGACAACAAATAACACAAGGACCAAGCTAGACTGTGACTAAACCTGAATGGAATAATAAATGACATCATTTGAGCTAAAACATAATTTATGAAATTATAAAAGGCCCTTATACAATATTTTGACTATAAGGGGTTGACCCATTTTATCCTATGGTGGAAAATGGTTAATAATTACAACATAAGAGGAGTTGGAGAATAGATCATGATATCTTCCTAGATAAGTGTTTATCTAAAACATGATATATTTCTAAATTTTTCTAGGGAAACTTCATTATCTTTCTTAAAACTATTTTCTTGATGAGGAGTCCACTTATCTATTTTGAACTACCTGGGAAGTCATTAACACATGTATACTAACTTGATAAGGTGAAAAAAATGATTTGTCTAGGTCATTATTCACCCCTCCAACTGATGATCTTCATTTTACCACTTGTTTACTTCTTTGTAGCTACTCACTAGCCCTCAAGGCCTAAAATATCACACTTATCACTAGGGTGACTTGCATATGTTCAAGAGAATTTGTTTTAGATATTTGAGACACATCATCATAACCTATTTATTTTATATTCCATCATATAGGCCTCAATAAACTCAAAATCACACTTCTCACAATCAACTTGAAAGTTACCTTGCTTCTCACTATTCTATCCAAGATTTCCTATAATAACTAGCTTAGGAGAGGAGTCTTCATGCATGACTGAGGTGATAATTGGATTTAAACGGTCATAATACATCTCTACACACCTTTCACCATGAATTTTACTCATCCATTCCCTTTCACACCTTCAAATTACCTCAAATCCTATAGAAAACATAAAATTTGACTCATCCATATAAGTGATGATATGAAAAAATTGAGTGGTGGGGAGGCTAAAAGGGTACCAAGTAAATCCAAATCATTTTCCATGCCAATTGACCCCTTCTAGATGTATTTCTCTTCATATCTTTCTCATTGGGCTCTTATGTGGGTTTTAGGTCATTTAGGTTCTTAACAATGATTCATAAAGGTTAAACCCTTAATCCTCAAACCAATGCCCTTGGTTTCAATTTCATGACCTCGCTCAACTATCCCTAATTGATGAGACCCCATGCATATTTTTTGTACATATGTGAGTGAAATAATTTGGCTCTTGAGTTTTTACTATACATTCTGGACACCCCTTATACAAATTGAGGCCAAAAATTACCAACTTGAGTTATCTTCTACAAACCACTAAGTCTCACCAACCTTATACTCTCTAATGAAGGCTCTTATATTACTTTGGAATATCACATGATTAGAGGAGTGACCTTAGAATCCTAATTGTTCATGCCTAGTTTTAGGCCTAATAGGCATAGACTAGTTTTCTGAGTATGTGACCACTTGAGTGGTGATAGTGGCTTTAGGATATTATAAATACTTATTAAATTTAAATTAAGAAATATAAACCATCCCAATGTGATTTAAGACTCTCCATTTCATCCTTTTCACCATCAATGTACTATGTTTATAGGTTACATTACTTTTGTAGTGCCTCAGGTCTGAGATAAAATAGTGAGCACTAATACTATTAGTCTGACATAAAGGATACCATAAAAGTCTTGAATAGATTGAGATAAACCTATGTATAATTTTTCAAATCATCACCATACTTCTAGATCCATTAACATCTCAAATTAGCAAGACTAGCTTCTAGTTCCATGACTGTGTGTAGGATTTTAATAGGGCTTAAGAACCTTTAGCTATGACCATCTTTGGTCATCCTTACATCTAGGAATCACGTGTAAATTTGATATCATCACTGAGAGTGACTTCTACATATCCTTCATTTGATTATGTTAGTCTATCTCTTGAGTTAGATTGTAGGTGTTCATTAGGTATATCAGGGGATTCTTATAGGTGATTATGTGTGTTTGAATAGTGTACTTTAAACCTTTGGCTTATCTTGAGATCACTAGTACCATCTCATGCCTGAATGGACTATTTATTCCTTAATACCATGAAATAATCCCTTACCATCAATACACTATGTGCCACTTAAAATATTGCACTATTACAGTCTTATTTTAGCCTAATGGCATTGTAGTTCTCTAAGTGTTTCAATCAAGATTTTATTGAGTTGAAAACCCATTCACCATATTTCTCTCTTGACCTAACAATCTCCTCTTGTGTCAATATGTGATCCATCCATATAGGCTTCAATAATGGAGATATTAGTCTTGCTTAAACCTCATAGACATTCATCATGAAATGACACTGTGTGGAGAAAAATCTCTCTTTAGAGAAATTAAGGTAAACTTTCTCATTTAAAACTTTATTCAACTTTGCACTTTACCATCTAGGTTTGAATGTAGGTAATGGTCTCACCACTCACACAATGATCTTCTCTTGATCCATGAATTTGTTTGGGATGCCAATATAGGCTCAAATACTTCCAAACATGCTTTGGTCCCTATTGACCATTTTTTGCATGACCAACTTGTGTTTTCCCTTTGGCTCTTTTTATTTCTCCCTTGCTCATTTTATGTGTTTGGTCACTTGCTTAGTTTTTTTTTTTTTCCCTTCGGCCTCTCTTGGTTTGGGCTCTTCTCCCTTGTTCTTTTTTTTTTCCCTTTACCTTGTTTGTCTTATCCTTTCTTTCTCTATTTTTCACCAAAGTGCCCTTTGAAAAAAGTTCTAAAGGGCCCTTCTTAGTACCCTTCAAAAATTTTCCAAAGGGCCTTTCTTACCTTGCCTACCCCCCAAATTTCCCTTCAAACTTTTCTGAAGGGAACTTTTTGTCCAAGTGACCCTTCAAAAAAATTTTGAAGGGAACTTTTTCATCTAATTGTCCTTTCAAAAAAATTTCAAAGGGCACTTCACCTTGTCCTTTCTTCCCAAGTAACCCTTCAAAAAAAAATTGAAGGGTACTTTTTGCCTAAGTGTCCCTTCAAAAATTTTCTAAAGGGCACTTTTCCTTGTCCTTTCCTCCCAAGTGACCCTTAAAAAAAAATTGAAGGGCACTTTTTTCCCAAGTGTCCCTTTGGATTTTTTTCAAGGGTACTTTTACCCATTTTCTCCAAGGTTACCCTTCTGGATTTTTCTCAAAGGGCCTTTTATCTTTGGAAATGCCCTTTGGAAAAGTTCTAAAGGTGCATTTCCTTTGGAAATGCCCTTTGAAATTTTTTGAATGGACCTTGTGTCTTTACCTGGGTGTCCTTCATAACTTTGTTAAGGATACTTTCCCAAGTGTCCTTCAGGAAAAGTTCTTGAAGGAAACTATCCATTGCCTAGAAGCCAAAATTCCCAAAAGAATTCCTTCAGAAAAATTATCTAAAGGAATTACTTTGGGAAAATTAACCAAAATAATAAGCTTGACCTAAATGGACTCCCATGATGTGTTTTAGAATGTCAATTTTAATACAACCAACTAGCTATTGGGGTTCAAATTGGTGATGTACTATAGGACATCAAATTCAGGGTGGCACACAAGCCATTGGGGTTCAAATTTGTGACATGCCACATGACATCAAATTCAAGGTGGCCAACTAGATATTGGGGTTCAAATTGGTGATGTGCCATAGGACATCAAATTTAGAGTGGTCAACTAGCCATTAGGGTGCAACTTGGTGATGTACCATAGGACGTCAAGTTTATGCCCAAAGTCTTCAAGTAGGAGGTGAAGTCACTAGGAAAACCCAAACAACTCTACAGTGAAAATCAAGATTTGTGAAAGGCTTGACTTATAACTTTTATAAGTAAGGATTCTTAAGAACCTGAAGGAGAAATCAAGGAGTATGACTCAAAAAACCCAAAAAGGTCTTAAGCATAGCAAAATTGGGTTTTCAAAAGAAAATTGATTATAAAATTTTATAAGTAAAAGCAATTAAAAAAACATGAAAGAGCAAGGATAGTACAAAATGGGTTTCCCAACATGCTTGACTTATAGGTTTTATAAGTAAAACCATTAAAAAAACCTAAATGGGTCTATAGTACAAAACATAGAAGCTTTCAAGAAGAATCTAAGGTTTGCAACAATGATCTGAGCCATTTCTTATAGAGGGTCATCTCACCATTGGTTTTTCAATAATCCTAGTCATTTCAAGAGGGCGAATCAAAGAGAAGGATAAACTACAACTAAATGAGAGAATAATTGGAATTAATTTCACCAAGATGGTGACAACAAACCATTTTAGAGGCTTCTATTTTAGCACCCAAGAGATCTCTCTTCTTTCCCTCTTTTTTTATAAATTGGACCTTTGGGCTCTTGTTTAATTATCCATAGATAGTATGGTAAAGCCCTGCTAGAATGTTCTACCATTTTCTTACCTTTGAGCAAATAAGCATCAGTCTATTTTATTTCTAAGTTTTGGGCATTTTCCTGGGCATGCAAGAGACACAAAGTGACAATAAGTGATGTTTTATCCTTCTGTTCTTTATCTTTCATGTTTTTTAGCAAATAATTGATCCAATAGGTCATGTAGATTAAATTCTAGTTGTATGAAAATTTGCACATGTGTAACCCTTTTTTGGACTATATAGGTTGTCTTTCTAGTTATTTACCTTGTGTGATCTCATTCATTTTGTCTCTACATTGAAATACTTATGTTGGAATATTCTAGAGCTTGAGGTATAGAATATATTATACAATATTATGCATAATTATAGGGCATACATGTGGCTACTAATTCTTGGTGTATCACCATTTTAGACTAGGCTTTTCATTTATTAAAACTTCTAACTCTTTTCACCCATAAAAACTAATTCAACATTTTTATTTCATAAAATGCTAATACATGGAGCTAACCCATACAACCTAGATGCTCATTTCCACTTATAAGCACACCCACAAGCCTAGAAATGTCCCAACATTGCCTAAATTTTGAGGACGACTAAACAACTTTCTTCTAGGGTGCAAGATTTGGAGATAATAGTTCTGGCACACCTAATGGGACCTAAATTATTTCTAAGTCAAGGTGAATATTGGGATTGATAAGCCTAAATTAGTAGAAATACCCCTAACCCATCATTTAACAACTCCAAAAAGGTGTGAATCCCTCATTTTAGACCAACTTTAATACATTATCCTACATGAACCTCATAAAGTCCTTAAGATTTTTTGACCAAGCCCCTTTAGTTGAATCTCTTCCTAAAGAACAATACCCTAAAACACTCCTATATCTATTAAATCCTTGGCAAGAAGGTTTTGGGGAATAATGGGAAGAGGTTGAAGAAGTTCAAGGAGAGGAAGAAGTTAGAGAAGAGGAAAAAATAGAGGATCAAAGGGGAAGAAGAGAAATGGAGGAAAGGAGAGAGATAGATAAACATCAACCCTTCCCTAATTTTAATACTGAAAATCTAATAGATCTTACTACATATGACCCCATCCCTCCAAATTCTACCAAAAATCTTCCCAGTTTCAATGGGGAGGGTCCTATTAACCCATTTGAACATATTAGAGACATCTCTAATTTATGCAATTTTCATAATGTTATTAGGGCCAACATAGCCATTAGGCTGCTTGTTATGTCTTTAAAAGGAAAAGCACTTGACTAGTATAGAATGTTGGAGGGGGGCTGCATTACAAGCTGGGATGGCTTTGGAGACCTATTGGTGATAAGATTTTAAAATAAGAGTGATTATGCTTCCCTAATACATCAACTGAATGTAATAATAAGAGGTCAAAATGAATCTATAAGAGATTTCAATAAGATATTTCAAAGAACATGGTATATGCTACCACAAATCATGAGACCTCCACCTATATTTATGTTCCCAACATACCTCAAAAGGATTGGTACTAATGTTGATGTTATATTACAATCAATGGGGGGATTCACTCTTCCAGATGCATATGAGCTAGAAATTAAGGCTAAGAATAGCTTAATTTAAGTTGGAAGACTTCCTCCAAGAGTTTCCATGCCTTTATTGTCCCATAATTTGGTTGAAGCTCCAAGCATGTCACAAGTTCCCAATGCCAATGTAAATCCAAGAGCCTTTCCCAAGAAGGTGGATAATGTTGTGGACAAGGATGAAGAAATTAGATCATTGAGATCTCAGCTCAAGCAAGCTTAATATCATTGAAGTGATCCTCCTAATGCATTATAATATCCTCAACAAGGATATAGAGCTCCATCCCAATATAATTATCAAGGGAGAGGACAAAATCAACAAGGTTGCAGTAGGCAGCCCAATGCATATAATCCAAATTCTACCCCTCCCATAAAGGTTGTTGTTCTAATTCATGAAAATCTAATGCAAGGAGAAGATCATGTGGACTAATGGGGGAAGCCTCAAGGTTAGTTTACACATGATGATGAAGGAACTAGATATTCTTTGACTACACAAGAGGAAGCTACTCCTTACATGATAGTAGAAGAAGCATGCCCTAGCCAAAGGGATAGTCATGGAGAAGGTAGTACCTTGATGAATTTTTAAGTAAAAGATGATTTTGTGTTAACTCAAGGCATGTCAATTTAAACTAATAAAAGGTACAATAAGAGATCATTTGGAGAATTTAAGGAGCCAAGTGATTCCTCTCTAAGGCCACAAAGCACCAATAAAAGTACTGCACCTTATACAAGCTATGTTCCTAAAAAAATAAGAATGTAAATGTGGCTAGCAATACTAAAACACAACAAGATACAACTCCTTTATTACCATAAAAAATGCAAGATAAATTAAATACTCCATCTATAAATAGTGTGGACTCATTAAAGAGCACTAAGATAAGTATATCCCTTTGGGAGGTTCTACATATACCTAGTGAAAAGGAGATTTTGTAAGAGTAGTTAGCAAGTATGTGTGTGGCTCCTCAATCTTCAAAGCATCATAGTGTGTCTCTCATAGATTATCCAAATCATATTTTAGAGCCTTATACTAAATTTGAAAATCATCCACCCTTTTACCTCACACTCATTGTGGGACATAAGTTAGTCCATACTTATATTGTGGATAGTGGAGCAAGCACTACTATTATGCCTAAAGAAGTAGTTGATAAGCTAGGTTTAAACTATGAGCCACATAATAAAGGTGTGTTACAGCTATATGGAACTCTAACCAAGATGGTAGGATTGCTCAAAGGTCTGAAAATGTTTTTACATGGCTACCCAAGCTTCCCTATCATGAAATATATCATGGTGGTGGACCTTCCAACGTACTTTGCTATATGCTTATCTAGGGATTTTATAGACAAGATAGGAGGATACCTTTCTATTGATTATTCATTTCTATATTTCAATACAAGGTATGTAACCAAGGTAACCATAAGGACTCAGCCCTTATCAAGGTTCCACATTGAGCCATACTTAGAGATAATGAAAAATAAAAATTATCTAATTAGTAAAGAGGAAGAAACAATCTTGAATAGTGAAACATCTTCTCCTCTTGAAGGTATTATAACCTCTATCTTGAAAATAACAACACTAAAACACATTTCCTTGATCCTTAAACTTTCATTGAGTAAATTTATTTTGGAGTTTACTAAGCATGAGGAGAATGTCCCAATTCCTTCACTCACCAATGAAGATCATGAGCTTGATGGTGTGTGGGAAATATTATTTGATGGTTCAAGGAGAAAATTATGTGTATGATTTGGTGTCATTTTGGTTTCCCCATCAAATAATTTTCACTACTCTTCTTATAAGTTTCACTTTAGCTGCACTTACAACATGGCAGAATATGAAGGCTTAGTTCATGGTCTCCCATGGGCAAAGAAGAGAGGAATCAAGATTTTGAAAGTCTATGGAGACAGTGAGTTGGTCATTCATCAAATAAAAATTCAAGCTCAAACCAATAACCCCTTGATCAAGTCCTACAATCATAGGTTATGGGATCTACTTGAAGATTTTGATGCCTTCAACATTCAGCCTGTACCAAGAGAATTGAACAAGCACGTTGATAGATTGGTTGTAATAGGAGCACGTTTTGACTTAGATACTAATGTTGAACAAGATAAAGATCAATCCCATATAAAGATAATTGTGATACCTTCCATTCCATATAATGAAGTGTCATGGCAAGTGCTTTAAAGTGATGAACACATTGCACACTTCTTGCAAAATGAGCAGGCTTCTCTTCAAGAAATCAAAAGAAGTTACATGATCATTATGAAGAGAAAATCATATAGCTAAAGATAAATAAAATACCTAAGGAACTTATCACATTTGATAGTGTCTTAAAATAGGATTATTAAAATAAAAACCAAAGAATGATCATGTCAACAAAAGAAGAGAACTATGAGAGAGTTCTGCTTTTCAAGGACAAACTTTTAAAGATTGGCAAGGTTTATTATCAGCTAGAAAGGCAAGATTTTATTGAATTATAAAAAGATTTTGATGACATATTTGACTAAGAATACAAGTAATTTAAAGGATTTTACCCAAGTCTAGCTCATCACACCATTGATTTTGAGTATGGAGCTAAACCGGTAAGACAAAATCAAAGGCCTATCAACCCGAAGGTAGAATAACTCTAAATGACCAAATTGATTGAGTCTAGGATTATATTTCCTATCAAACACTCAACTTGGGTATCCAACCTTGTGTTGGTTCAAAATAATAATGGAAAAATTAGACTTTGTGTGGATTTTTGTGATCTAAACAAAGTGTCTCTCAAGGATCATTATCCACTCCCTTCCATGGAACAAATTATACAAGTTGTTATAGGTTATCAATGTTTCTCACTTCTTGATGGTTATTCAGGTTATAATCAAATTTTATTAAATGAAGAGGATCAATTCAAGACAACCTTCACCACCAAGTGGGGTAACTTTGCCTACAAGAAGATTCCATTTGGTTTATCCAATGCTAGAGCTACATTTCAGAGGGAAATAGACATGGCTTTCAAAGGTTTGATCAATAAGTTTTTGTTTACTTACATTGATCATTTAACCATTTTTTCAAAGCATATTGTTGATTATATGGGACATCTAAGGCAAGTTTTTGAGAAGTGTAGAGAGTCTGGCATATACCTCAATTCAAAGAAGTGCATCTTTATTATCCATGAAAGTAAGCTTTTGGGTCATATTATTTCAAAAGAAGGCTTATCTATTGACCCCAAAAGAATTGAAGCTACTATAGGCTTGTCTTTGCCTTAACACAATAAAGGGTTGCAAATTTTCTTGTGAAAAATAAACTTTTTAAGGAGGTTTATCCCAAACTTTGAAACTGTGGTAAAGCTTATCATAGCCATGCTAAATAAGAAACAAGTTGTTACTTAGACAAAGGAAGGTAAAGGCATATTTGAGGCAATAAATAAATAAATTGCATCATCTCACAATCTCTTAAATCTAAATTTTGTTAAATATTTCATTCTTATATTTTTACTAACCTTGACATGATCTCAATTATGCTTATATAAAAAAATTATGGAGATGTTGAGCAACCAATTACTTTCTTCAGCTAAAGCTTAGAAGACTACAAAGTGAGATATTTTTTTGTTGAAAATCAAACTTTAACCATCATTAGAGGATTAAAAATTTTAGGCATATGGTTTTCAACAACAAGATCCATGTCATGGTATCCCATCCTAACACCAAGGAGTTTTTCCTAAACAAGGATCTTAATGAGAAGAGAGTTAGATGGATCATGAAAGGGATGGAATATGACATTGACATCAAGGTAACCATCTTGGTAAGAGGAAGAGGTTTATGTGAGTACTTAGCATCTGAATTTCAAGAGCCAAAAGAGCAAGCCTTGGCAAATCAAGTTCAAGACTAGCTAGCTGATCAAATGCAAAATCAAAGTTGGACATAAGACATCATTGGTTTTATTCAAAATGGTGAGTGTCCCAATGGCTTAAATAAATCTCAAAGAAGGTATTTTAGGCTACAGGCTATTCCTTATTATATTATAGATGATATTATCTTTAAGAAGGATGTGAGCAATGTGTTTCTAAGATGCATTAACAATGATGAATTTGATATGCTACTAAAAAGGTTTCATAATGGTGTAGATGGTGGTAACTTATCTCCTAGAAGAATAGTTGTAAATATAATGAGATTTGGTTACTATTGGCCTAGTATTTTTAAGGACTATTATCATTGGGATAAGTTTTATCCTCAATGTTCTTTATTTATTGAAAAAAAATCTTGCTACTCTTCCATTGAATCCTATCCAAGTGGACCAAACTTTCATGCAATGGGGCCTTGACTTCATTGGCATGATCAACCCTCCATCAAGTGCTAGACACAAATGGATATTGACTACTATAGACTAATAAAAAATATGGGTATAAAAAATTCCATCTTGGAGTTCTATGATAGCATTATAACAAGGTTTAGATCTCCTCATGTCATCATCTTATATAATGCACTTTATTTCATAAGTGCTAAAAATTTTGATTGGGCAGTAAAGAGTGGAGTCTATTTGAGTACCTCATCCAACTACTACCCTCAAGGTAATGGATTGGATGATTCTACTAACAAGAATCTCATCAAGATAATCAAAAATACATTGGAAACCAATCAAAGAGCATGGCATAACAAGTTAAAGATAGCCTTATGGGTAGATAGAATCACTCCTAAGAAGTTAATTGGTAATTCTCCCTTTGTACATGTCTATGGGAGAGAAGCTAGGATATCCATAGCACAAGATATCCCTACCTTGAAACTTACACAAAAATTACAATTACTTGAAAACAATCCCATGTAGGTTAGATTGATATAATTAATGTAGATATATGAGGTAAGAGATTATGCACAAAAAGCTTTGGAACGCCATCAAGTCCTCATGAAGAAATCCTTCGAAAAAAGGGCAAGGGAAAGAGTGTTTAAATAAGGTGACTTGGTCTTGAAATGGGATGAATATAGAGTAAAAATAGGAAAATATACAAATTTTTATAGTTTATGGAGTGGTCCTTACATCATTATCAAGTGCAAGCCAAGAAACTCTTTTCATCTATCCAAAATGGATGGAGAAGAGCTGCTTATTCTGATGAATGGAATCTATTTGAAGCCTTGAATTTGATCCTTGTTGGACATGTCTTTTATATACCTTATTTTGGTGTGTTTCCTTTGTTGTGAATGTTTTCTCTAAGTTCTTTCAAGGATGGTTTTTCCCTTTTAGGTGTTTTCTTTCCTTTTATTGTTGTGCATGTGTCTCTCTAGCTTGTGTGTTTGGCCATGGTTTTTTTTCAACTCTTGTTTGCCTTACATGACTCCATGCCTAATGGAAGGATTTAGGTGATTTTTATTATGACATAATAGGCATCTCTCCCCTGGAAATCACTAGAATATTGACCATTTTCTACATGAGCAACTTATGTTTTCCCTTTAGCTATTTTCATTTATCCCTTAGTCATTTTATATGTTTGGTCACTTTATTAGTTATTTTTTTCCTTAGACCTCTCCTAGTTAGGGCTTTTCTCCCTTGTTATTTTTTTTTCCCTTACCTTGTTTACCTTAGCCTTTCTTTCTTTGTTTTTCCTTGAAGTGCCCTTTGAAAAAAGTTTCAAAGGGCCACTTCCCTTTTAAGTGCCCTTCGAAACTTTTTCAAAGGGCCTTTCTTGCCTTGCCTCCCCCCTAAGTGTCCCTTTGAACTTTTTTGAAGGGAACTTTTTGTCCAAATGACCCTTTGAAAAAGTTCTAAAGGACACTTTTTCATCTAAGTGTCCCTTCAAAAAAATTATAAAGGGCACTTCACCTTGTCCTTTCCTCCCAAGTGACCCTTCAAAAAAAAATTGAAGGGAAATTTTTTCCTAAGTGTCCCTTCAAATTTTTTTTGAACAGAACTTTGCCTTGTACTTTCCTCCTAAGTGACCCTTTGGAAAAATTTTAAAGGGCACTTTTGCCCATTTTCTCCAAGGTTACCCTTCAAGATTTTTCCCAAAGGGCCCTTTGTCTTGTGAAATGCCCTTTAAAAAAGTTTCAAAGGCCCATTTCCTTTGGAAATTCCCTTTGAAATTTTTTAAAGGGACATTATACCTTTACCTAGGTTTCCTTTTAAACTTTTCCAAAGGACACTTTCCCAAGTGTCCTTCAGGAAAATTTCTCGTAGGAAACTAGTCATTGCCCAGAAGCCAAAATTCCAGAAGGAATTCATTCAAATAAATTATCTGAAGGAATTAATTCAAAAAAATTATTCAAAATAATAAGCTTGACCCAAATGTATTCTAATGATGTGACACAAAATTTAAATTTTGATACATCCAACTAGCCATTGGGGTTCAAATTGGTGACATATCATAAGATGCCAAATTTAGGGTGGCCAACTAGCCATTGGGGTTCCAATTGGTGATGTGCCATAAGATATCAAATTTATGGTGGCTAAATAGCCATTAGGGTTCAAATTGGTGATGTGCCATAGGACATCAAATTTAAGGTGGCTAACTAGTCATTGGGTTGCAACTTGGTGATGTGCCATAGGACATCAAGATCATGCCCAAAGTCTTCAACTAGGTGGTAAAGTCACTGAGAAAACTTGAATAACTCTATAGTGCAAATCAATATTTGTTAAAGGCTTGACTTATAAATTTTATAAGTAAGGAGCCTTAAATAACCTAAAGGAGCAAACAAGGAGTAGAAGGACTCAAAAAACTTGAAAGGGTCTTAAGCAAAGCAAAATTGGGTTTTCAAAAGATCTTTGCTTATAAACTTTTATAAGTAAAAGAAATTTAAAAAACCTGAAAGAGGAATGATAGTACAAATTGGGTTTCCCAACATGCTTGACTTATAGGTTTTATAAGCAAAACCATTCAAAAAACCTGAATCAGTTTGTAGTGCAAAGCACAAAAGCTTTTAGGAAGAATCTAAGGTTCACAGCAGTGATCCAAGCCATTTCGTATGGACGGTCATCTTACCATTGGTTTTGCAGTGATCCTAGTCATTTCAAGAGGGTGAATCATAGAGAAGGATAAAATCCAAATAAATGAGAGATTAACTAAACTCAGTTTCACCAAGATGGTGATGGCAAACTATTTAGAGACTTCAATTTTAGCACCCAAAATCTCTCTCTTCTCTCCCTCTTTTGATATAAATAGGACCCTTGGACTCTTATTTTATCATACACATATAGTATGATAAATCCTTGCTAGAATGTTATACCATTTTCTTGCCTTTGAGCAAAGAATCATAAGTCTATTTTATTTCTAAGTTCTAGGCATTTTCCTAGGCATGCAAGAGACATAGAGTGACAAGTGATTTTTTATCCTTTTTTTCTCTATCCTTCATGATTTTGAGCAAAGAGTTGATCCAATAGGTCATGTAGAGTGCATTCTAGTTGTATGAGATTTTACACATGTGTAACCCTTTTCTAGACTATACAGGTTATCTTTCCAGTTATTTACCTTATGTGATCTCATTCATTTTGTCTCTACACTAAAATACTTATGTTGGAATCTTCTATAGATTGATGTATAGACTATATTATACTATATTGTGCATAAGTATAGGGAATACATGTGGATACTAATTCTTGGTGTATCACCATTTTAGAATAGGCTTTTCATTTATGCAAACTTCTAACTCTTTTCACTTATACAAACTAGTTCAACATTTTTATTTCATAAAAATCTAATACATGGAGTTAGCCCTTACAACCTAGAGGTTCATTTCCACTTATAAGCACACCCACAATCCTAAAAATATCCCAATGTTTCCTAGATCTACATGAGTCCTAAACATCCATCTTATAGGGTGTAAGATTTGGAGATAATAGTCCCTCTTTTAGGTCTAGATATAATTTAGTTTCTAGAAGCAACATGTAGGTGTCTGTTTTAGGGCTACTTGACTGTATCAAATATCCCAAACCTTACTTTTCATCAATGGTCATAGTCAATAAAAAATTCAATGGATAATATGACTAATCATGCTCTGACGGGTGGATAACAAGTGTGTTACTCTTGACCTAAATCCACTCACAAGAAGATGAACTTTGTAATTACCAAAACACTATTCTATAGATCATTATTATTCACTTCTAGCACAATGAGATGGTTTTACCTATCCTTCCATGTCCACACATTCCAAATAGGCATAAATTAAACTAAAATGGATATATATTCTCTAAAACTCCATATGTATCACTTGGTTCACACAAACCAATTTATAAAATACAATTAGATGAGAAAAATTGAGCCATTGGGATTGCATAGGCAGTTTAGAGGTACTAACAATCTTAATGATTGTTCATATGGAATAGACCACCAATATTGAAACCATGACCATGAAATTTAATATCATAAGGAATAATAACATCCCCCAAGTTCACTCACTCTAACTCTTCTTCTCTAGTCCATACCAAACGAAAATCTTTGACCTTTTCAAAGTTGTCTAAGGGAGTGATAAGAGAGATAGATTGGTTTTCATCAATTCATTATCTTTTGAAGCTAAATGAGCCTAAAAAATCCTTATTTGGATTTTATTTCACCTTCCTAAAACATTCACATATACCATATGAGTCATCCTAGTCTGTAAAACCATCTAAAATTGACCATTTATAGATGATCTTCTTATTTTAACATTAAACCTTCAATGTTTGAGTTTTAAAATATTCCTCTGACATTCTCTAACATGTGGTACATTAGGTTACTTATTTAAAAAATTGTATTTTGTGAAAAATAATAAAATTCCTTAAGATGACCAAAAAGGTGGCATAAAAGGAGATTAAGATAAATGGATAATGTGACAAAGGTTAAAACATGTTTTATGACCCTCAAAGGTGCAACTTGATCTCATTTTGGACCATAGTGACCATTTTAAAACCTATAAGACCTTATGAAAAGTTTAAATATGTAGGGTATTGAACAATTTTACCTAAGGTGAAAATTTGGTCAATAGGAATCATCTATTTATAGCATGGAAAGGATATCAAGTCATAAAGTTCAACAACGTTCTCCTTATGGGCCTATAGTTCTAGCTAATGTTTCTCATCTAATTCATAGGTAAGTTGAGGTTCCTATTATAATCATTGGATCACATGCATGGCTATAATTATCACATCCATCTATCATGATCCATATTGGGTAATTTTAAGGACATGCATTGGGTGTGTTATTTTTTCCTTGATACTAAAACTCACACAATAGCCTAGTCTCATTTCTAGGGGTCTTTTATTTTAGGGTAGTCATTCCATTATTCATCATTGTCTAAACTTTGGATCTAACATTCTTTTTCTTCTCTTTATTTTTATATACCTTTGATTTTTTAACACATTATATCATCCTAGCCCCTTTCTCAAGTTTTCCCTTGTGTGACCCTTGCATATATATCTGCTTATTTATCAACTTTGTGTGTGCCATGAAAATATGCATAATTGGGATACTAGGGAAAATCATGATTAAAATGGTCCAATGAACCATACCATGTCACAAGAATTATGTAAACCTACCCCCATCATATCCTCCAAAATTAAATAAGTTTTCATGTTATTTTATATGGTAGGCATAATTCAGGTTGTCTAGCCCATAACTTAAGGGTCATGTAGAAGATTATTCTGGAGCTCACTCCCATACCTCATGAAATTTATCAATCACATAAAAATCATCAGTATTGTGGGTGAAACCATCACATATTTTATAATATAGAGACACTTTTTTATCAGTCACATATTTTAAAATATGTAAATAATGAGTCTCATAGCCCTCATGATAAACTTCACATAATATTTTCAAGGTAAACACACCACACCTAGGGTAGTTTTTATTTTTCCCCTCTACCTTGAGGTCAATTTACCACAAACTAGGCTATGTATTATGTGTATGGCTAGCCATAATAACCTAAATCAATGATTTCATATTCATGGCCTATACCTCCATTACTGATCTAAATCCTATATCCTTTATTCCAATAGCCTCAGCTCTTAGTATAACATATAATACCTCTTAATTTTCAAAAAATTATACATGGAGAGGGCACATCATAACATGGAAATTAATCCTCCCAAAAACCATGGAACATATTGCATAGGGTGAAGTGCATATAAGCTATTAGACACTAGGGTCTTAAAACTAGCATCATAAGTGTAAATTATCTCTCTTAGTTTTTGATTGATCTATTTGAATGCAATAATTCCTTTTTGTTAAAAATATAGGATGTCAAATTACTTAAATGATGTCCTTAAATAGATTGAAGTCAAAAATCATTTGAGTGGTGTCTAGCTTCCTATACTAAGTGCATGCATGATCCAAAATTATGGTGTAAAATTGGATTGACTTATTCTTGGGAAATGTGATCCCATTTGAATACCAAATTAATTCACACTTTTGAACATGTTATATATAATTTTCAACCTTAATATAATCTAATAGGCTTAGATTAATCCATAACATATCTACAAGGTAGTAATAGGTGTGATTGGTGCCTACAAAATTGGTACCATCATCACATCACATAAAGGTGTGCTTATACCCTATACTATTCTAGATAATTATTTGTCTCCACCAACTAGTACAAGTGGTTACACAATGAATCTCATGATCACTTGGAGAATATGTTAGGTCATTAATACTTATTTATCTCCTATTTCTCCAATTTGTGTTGAGCCACTAGTCTAACGGTCTAAAACCTATCCCAAGAATGGTGTACCATACTAAATAGTATCCACTTGGCATACTAGATGTGTTTCCACTAGGTAAAGTGGTGGCTATAGAACTAACTAATATAGTGGGGCCTCTTCATGTGCTCATGCAATAAAAAACCCTATGTTTCCTACCTATAAAATTTCTTTTTACTACTCTTATGATATAAAATGAGGTGTATGACCATGCACATTAGGTCAAGGGAATATATTAATTTATGTTGTAGCCTCTTCATAGTGGTCACCATCCTAGGATATTCTAGTGTCTTCCTACAAGTCTCACTCCTTCTTGTTGGTGCTTATTTATTCATCATTGGAATGTAATTCCACTATAGGAGAGTCTCCCTCATTCCTTTCTCATTCTCTATAGGTCTATATGGAATATCTTGAGTAAGGCTCCCTCCTCTCCCTAGCATCCATCTCAACCATTACCTTATATTTATTCTTATCATATCTCTACAGTTTAAGCTCATGATATTTTGGTCCTTTAATGATGAAATTATATCTCCTACCTTCTAAATTTCATGCCACTTCCACCTCCAAATCTATGCAAAATTCATGCACGTGAGGGCTTAACTATCCTTATCTACATTCCTATAATTAGTTTAACTCACTATCACAGTAAAAAATTAAACACGGTCTTGATAATGGAACCAATATATTTCATTATATTCTATTGACAAGTCTCAAATGCATTATGTCACCTATGTTCATCAACATTTATCAAATCAACTCCTACCCAACATATCATGAAAAGAATCCTTGCATGCTCACTTAAGGTGGAAAGAGGGGAACTAGGGTAGGTTGAGATTAGTTGTGTGTGACGGTGAGTGGATTAGGGTATAGTCTTAACGATATTTTACACATTCATGTTACTATCTTATCAAACTAAAAATTATCCTAGAATTAATTTATGACATCAATCTCATAGATGATTAGCAAATCATGGATAATCTTATAGTTAAGCTTGATAGAAACAATACCATAAGGGAATAAAATGATCATCAAAAAGTTAGTAGTGTGGCTTTATTGATTAATTTTTAAAAATTACATGGCTATATATGCTTTATAAGGTGTGTCTATGCTTACAATGTTATTTTTCTCATATTCAACCTTTACTCTAATATAAGATAATGACAAAACACTAAATATATATAATTAAGTAGACTATGACATCTAGGTTACTAACTTTATTTTGATTTCATTAACCAACAATAACCTAACCATAAAACTATTATTTATATTTTATCTATGCCTTTTATAGGTCCCTCAAAGCCTTTCCTACTAATGGCTACATCCATTTTTTATTTATTTCATTATTATGCCTACATGGTAGTTCAAATGCATTATACTAATTGATGCCATCTACCTATAAATTTCATCATTACTTCACAACTATCTTGTCTAGATATATTATTAGACCTTACTTATGTCATCATCTCCATAATTATCATTATGGTTCCTATGTCCACATGTTTGATTGTATAGATCCTATCATTTTTTATTTAGCACAAGTAGTTACATAGTTTTTGATGGTTTGACCTATTTAATTGGTTGTCTATTTTAGGTATGTATATAGGTTATTGATACATATTATGCATGCCAATTGTCATCTATTGGTATTTATCTCTTTTTTCATGTTGTATTCTTAGGAAAGCTCACTTTTTTTATGTATCCTATTTCATGGGTCAACACACATATAAATAAAAATATTTTTGTAGTACATACCCCATATATAGGTTTGGATTCCATTATACATCATAAATAACAATTTAATCATCAATATAATTTTCATTAATTTTAAAATTAGCATGTACTATTTTCATAGACATTAACAAAGGAGTGGGGTTCACATTTTTATTTTAGGAATATTTAAATATAGTTGCATGAATTTTAATGTCAAACACTACTCCTTAAGATAGAGGGCATAGACCATTACAAGTTGTCTACACTCTATCAATTATAAAGTTAGTTGACTTGACTCTTCCATTTTGCATTTCAATTTAGCTATTTTTTTTTTGTCCTAAAATATCAACTCTGAATGTATCCAATACTCTAAAGAGGGAAGTCAAATCAAGTGTAGTTCTCCCACCATGTTGAATGTGTGTAATAAGTTTAATGATAGAATATAATACAATCTTATGTGTATGGATTTTAACACTTAAGAGCCTATGATTTTGACCTCATAATGGTATTTAGAATTAGATGGTCTTATTTTATTCCATCAGTTGATTATACTAGATATACCACTAGACTTGTAGGGATTAAATCTTAACATCTATTTTCACAATTATTTCCTCCTAACTTGGCATGTCTATTTGAGTGGAAACATATGTAAAATTTATTCTAATAATGGTTTTTTATATAAGATATTACATTAATTTGGGTTTTATATGCTATGTTATGGGTAATTTAATATGTTCATTTTATTCTTCTAATACCATTTCAAATGCATCAAACCCATTTACTTTATTTTATATAACCCTAATCCATGTCTAAAGAGTTTCAATTTATCTTATGTTAGATAACGATTCTTGATTTTCTTATTTATTTGATGGAATAGGGGTGTATTATTGCTCTACCACCTCTTCCTTCTCCATGGTTTTTTATGTATCTCTTATTTCTTATTTTTTTTACCTCAAGGATAGGGCTGTAATGTTACATTTTGTCAAAATTTGAAAACTCTAAGTTTAATGAAATATAATTTCCTTCTCCATTAGTGATAACAATTTGGATATCTTATTCTTTAGTTTCTTTGTATTCAAAAAATGAACCTCCACATTAAATGTGGAAAAAACATGGGAAATAAGGGCATTTTAATTTTATACCCTACTTCTAATCATCTTTAATTACCTCCTAAGAGCACCTGGTGGAAGAATCCTTTGTATTTTATTGGGTCTTTAGACTAAGGACATATCATCTACCCTTTCTTCCCAAATTGGTTCATTACCCTTGTCTTGGGAGTTTGAGGATGAAGGGGATAATATTATCTACTTTATTATTTTTGTAGGTTTATATACTCTCACATTCTCTCATCTCTCTTCAACTATCATATTCTATTACTATTCTTCATCTGCTACACCTTCTTCAGCTACTTTAGCTACCACCTTTTATTCTTCTACCACATCTTCCTTCACTACCTGAGGTGGTAGTATTAATATTTCAAATTATTCCTCCCATTATAAATTATTCATTTTATTTCTTAAAAACTTATGTAATATTACCTAAATTATTAAATGGTGAGGCAAAGTCTTTGTTCTTCCTTTCTAGTACTCTTTAACCATAATTTTATTTATATTCATTAAAAAATTTGGCACATTTACCATTTTATTATACCTTGGGTGATCAAGGAGTATAAAATGGATTGTATATTGTAGATTATATTTATGGATTATATAGCACCTCAGTCTTGTACACAAAAAATAAAACCTTAGTTGTTCTTCTTATTTATGAACCTTTCCCACTTTCATAAGTTTTGCATCTACTCTATCTTATGCCTCTTTAGCTTATCCCTTGGTCTAAATAGTCTTATGTTGATGAACCAAACCTTATATCTTACATATAATTATTAGACATTTCTATCTTCCACTTCTATAAGTTCTAAGTATGTACCTAACTTTTAGTTCCCTAGATATTAACATCCTAGACAGACACCTATGGTAATGCATGTGTCTTTCTCTAACACAAGTGTCCAGTGCCCTAAATTAATCTAATTTGCAAATGTAATGTATCCTATGGTTATAATAAATGATTTACTTCAAGTTACTTCTCCAAAGGGATTGATATAAATATAAGATTAACCCTCATTCATTCCTCCCCTGGCATACACCTATAAAATACCTAAGGTAAGCTATCAAAGCATTTAATCAAGAACTTGATAAATAAAATCTTCTGTATTATCTCTTATTTTCATATCAATCATAGGGAAAACACATACACAAGTTTCAAGTAATAAAGGAGTAGCTTAAGACCCTAATTTTTCAAGTTATAAATTAGGTAACTATTGTACTTGATTTCCACATATTGCATGATTCACATAATTTCCAACATGTATAGGAGGACTACAGTAGCCTGAGGCCCAATTTAATGTATTGGATATGTATATAGTTCTCATTGATATAGAGGTATTTGGAGTCATCTTGACACATTTCACCCACTAACTATTTCCCCCTAATGTCACTATGAAGATGAAGAACTAGGGTTTTACAATTTCATGAGGGTCATAGTCTATGACTCAAATTTAAATTCACTAGAGATAAGTGAAAGACAAACCTAGAAGCATCTAGGTGGTTCCATCCCTCTCTAGTAGGTTTTTTATATAAGAAATATGCATTAGGTTTAGATAGTAGATATGACATAAGCATCCTAGGCTGATGTTAGTGTGCACAAATCCAAAGGCACTAAAATCAAAATTTGGTGATTATTTTATAATCCTCTATCATTCTACTTCCTATATATTGTAGATCCAAAACTATGTTAGTATCATAGCTAAGAAAGTACATTACTTATTTATCATTTTTTATATCTAGCATATTTATACTTACTATTTTTATCCTATTTCAGTTTAATGAATTCAAAATAAGTT
>JARHVA010000371.1:1700000-1705000 GCA_037957365.1 Torreya grandis | reverse complement strand
AAATGATATATCTTTTCATATCAACTTTCCAATAGGCAAGGTAGTTACATTAATACACATGTGTGCTCCTAAACCTTTCTCTTTCAATTTAAATAATTTAAAATGCTCTAAATTTTAGATTATATGAATTGATTATGTATATTAAAATGATCTTGGTTGAATATCAACCACCAAAAAATCACTCAAGTTAGACTCAAGTAAAGGCAAGGTGTGTTATATAAAACTAGGCACACATTTATTCTCCTTTAAACCAAAAATTTCATTACTATATTAAATTGGGGGGAGGGGGAGGGGAGGGGGAATGTAGATGATATTTATGGATTATATATCACCTTAGTCCTATACACTTAATAAATTTAGACCTTGTCTATTCCTATCAATTCTAAACCTTTCCTTATTTGGGAAGTCTCATATTTATTATATCTTGTCTCCCTTTGGCCTATCCCTTAGTCTAACTAGTATTTAATTGATGACATAAACCTTATAACTTTCCTAGAATGATTAGAACCTACTTATCATCCACCTCTACAAGTTTTCAGTCTATACCTACTTTCCTATTCCCTAGACACTAGCATCCTAGATAGACACTTGCATTGACATAAGTGTCCTTCTCCAACACAAGTGTCTAATGCCCTAAAGTCTTATAATTTATAAATAAAACTTATATTAATTATAAAAATAAGTGATTTAATGTGAGTTACTTATCGAAAAGGATTGATATAAATACAAGATCAACCCTCATTCATTCCTCACCTAGTATACACCTATAAAATGCCTAAGGCAACTTATCAAATCATTTAATTAAGCCCTAGATAAATCAAAACTTTACTATTTTATCCTAATTTCATATCATTCATAGAGATAAGACATATATAGGTATAAAATACTTAAGGAGAAGCCTAAAACCCTGATTTTCCAAATTACAAGCTATGTCATTAGAATACTTAATTTCCACATATTTCACAATTCACACACAAGCTAATATGTAAGTGAAAATTACATTAGTCTGAGGCCCTCTTCAGAATATTAGATATGTAGGAAGTGTTAATTAATATATGGGTCTTTGGGTTCATCTCAAAACCATGTGACAACTAACCCTTTTGTCTTTAAGGTCACTATGAAGATGAAAATTTATGGTTTTGTTTTTTATGAGGAGTGACAATCCATGATGTAGATCTGAATGAACTAGAGAAAAGGTGAAAATAAACCCATAAGCATATAGGTGGTCACATCCTTTTCCATCATGTATTTAATACAATAAAACTACACTAGGCTCATATAGTAGTGTTAATGGAACCATCCCAAGCTAATGTTAGTGTCTAAAAATATAGAGGAAAATAAACTAGAATTTGGTGTCTATTTTAGATTCATGTTCTAGTATACTTCCTACTTATTCTATATCTAGAACTATGTCAACATTAGAACCAACTAAGTACATTACTTCTTTGTTATTTATATATATAGCATAATTAACTAAAATTTTAAACCTATCTAAATTTAATAAATTTATCATATGTTATATCTAAATTTATCATCTAATTAGCCTTCTATAGAGATAGTTCATCGCCCTTGTACCTTAGGCCATCTCTATCCCCTTTAACCCTATATAACCCCAATCTATATTTTTAAGGTTCACCATATATATCATATATTTTCTTCTCTCAAATGTGAGGTATTTTATAATGAAATAAAAAATTTATGCCCACAATAAAGGTAATGAAGATTGAATTATCCCTAATTAGAAGACTCTAATTACTCACCATCTATGTTGAATATATCTCTTTCTACAATAACACTGAGTAATTTTCCATATTTATTTTATATGTGTTAGCCCAATCACTTATTCTCATATTTATTTAGTGATAAAAATATGTATCCCCATAATGGTAGCTACACCATCTTTCAAGGTTTCTATAAACTCTTTGGAAATGTGATCATCATATCCTATTAATTATTTAAGATAACTCAACAAAATTGAGTTTCTAAACATGTTTTTAAAATTTTGTATCCTTACCAATGGTGTGAGGTTTTCAAAATATCTTAAGATTACATATCCACTCATGTTTTATCAATATTTATTCATGTATAAAGAAACAATTCATAACTTGTAGAACAAAACAAGAGAGTTGCATATTTTGGAAAGTTTGTTACATTTTAGTGTTTGTAGATGTGATGGTCTTTGGTAATTATCTTTTCATAATTATAATATTTTATATAATTATTATATGCATTATTTTATTAACCATGAAAATATGGATCTACTCTTAAATTATTATTTATATCCCATAGCATCATGAAGAGTCATCCACCTAATGATCAAATTACTAGACTTCAAATGTCATGTTATAATAGTCAATTTCTATGGGGAAATGCATGTCACAAATAGGAATAATAGGGAATGATTTGATGTGAAGTGGATTAATTAGATCAATTTGACATAATTCCAAAAAGGTTATTTTTTTTCATGGGTTAAAACCATAGCATAAGAAATAGCATTGAATGTACATGATTACATATCTTTAAATATTTAAAATGAAAAACATGATTATTCTGTAAATAGAATGATATAATTACCTATTATGTATTAGTTTACCAATGAATATAATTTTTATAATCTAATTTTATGGTTCTTTTTTGGTTTCTAGATCAATATCTAAATTTTTTTGAGTAGTGTTAGAGGAGGATGTGATAATTAAAGAATATTTTATTTTATGAAATCACTCTTTATAACATCAAGAACTAAGAGTTGATTTCAATTGGTAGTCAAATTGAAATTTTAGTGAAACATTCAAATATATTCAAAACTCCTATAGCAACCAGTTATTATATTCCTATAGAAAGGGTTATATATTATTGTAGTAGGTAGCTAGAAAGTATGCATGAGAAAGAGGAAATGAAATCTGGTCGTGGTTGATTTCTTTGGAAGAAACACTAATTTTGGTGATGATCTCCAAAAGTGGTTTTAATTATGCTTGGCCTTATGAGATACATAGGTATAGGTATTTTACTAATTTATTGAGGTCAAATATTTATGGTGATATTACTCTAGTGACTATAGTTTGATTATTTATAAGGATGACAAGTCAGAAAAATGTATGTTGTTATAAGGAAGGATGTTAGGGTTCTTTAGGTTTCTATAAGTAAAACTTGAAACACTTTTTATGAAAAATATATCACTTTTTGAACAACCCATAATAACTAGATGTTGCTTTTATCATCCATCCTTAGCTCATGAAAATTATATTCATGAATCATGTAGAATTTGTCTTCATCATGTAGCATCTACTGGTGACTTGAATAAACTACTACATTTCCTATAGAAAGTGTTATATAGGTTGTATAAACAAATATATTTATTGTATCAAGTGATTTATAACCCATAATAATTAATATTCATATTATATCTACCTATATACATCTTCTAATAATTTTACAAAGCTTGTATAGGACTATGAGTTTGTTATCAAATGAAAGAATGAACACACACACACACACACACACACACACACACACACACACACACACACACACACATTCACTTGATTAGATAAGGATATATTTGTCTAATGAATGCTCTTTATTCATACATTGATCATCTAGTAAAATATTTTTATAACCAATACTATCAACAATGCCCAAGGTTTTTTATTGTTGATTTTTTTTATATTTTTTCAATTTTGACTGACTAGAAGACTAGGTTTTAGCAAAACATTTATTCAACTCTTGGCTAGGCTGGTCAATGTCATGAAATTATGATTACACCTTATCCATTTTAATTTATGATGAGCTAAAACACTCATATAATACTTGAACAAGACATTTTGAGGGATTAAATTCTGAGGTAACATGTTCATCAAATGTTCTAGACATTTCCATATCCATACAAGGTCTTTCTTCCTCCATGATTTTCCTTATGAATTTTTTTTGTAAAGTGGTTTATTGTACAAATTGAGGTAGGGGCCATTAAATAATAGATAAAATATTTATATATCAATTTCTCATAACTTGACTACTCCATTTTTGAATAATTTTATATCTCATAAGTACCAAGCCAACTTGTTTGAAGTTTTCATTTATGGTATTTGTACTTAGAGTCATAGATTAGGGCCTAATCGCTTGGTTGAATTCTAGTGTCTTGATAAACTTACCATGCTACTTGATTTATTGTTGATAAAACATTTTTATATGTTTTAATGTTTCCCTTCACAATTTATATAGGGAGTTGAGTTTCATTGTATTTTCCTTATGTGCTTTATAAAAATATATCATGAATTCTAGGGTAGTCCTTAGAGTTTTAAGTTCAAACTCTATGTGAATAATAACTTTATTTCCATAAAAAACTCATAAGGTGTAAACATTATTGTGGTTTTCCATGTAGTTTTATATACCCATACATACTATTAAAGGTGTGTTACATAATATAAGTGGTGTAAAGCTATAAATTTTGTAAGAAGGTTCACTAATTCCCTACTTGTGACCTCCACACTTGACCATTAGACTATGGATGGTATAATATAGATTTTTTATCCTTGATTTCATGTTCCTGAACAAGGGTTTCAACCAAATCATATGTAAGTTTAAATCCTTGATATGTAACTGTTTCCTTTATAAGTCCATACCCTATGAAGATACCTTCATACATGAATTCTAAAACTTTTCATCCCTTGCATGTATTAAGGCTCTTATTTTTTCCCATTTGTTGAGGTAATATATACATGCCAACATGTAATCATTATTTTTATATGTTGGATCCATAAAACCAAAAATGGGAATTCCCATTTCTCAAAAGATTCTAAGACCTATAACATTTGGAGAGGCATTTCATCAAAATGTGTGGGTTTCCCCATACATTAACATATATCACATTAGTGGGTATATAGTTCAAAATCCCTATAAAGTGGGATAGTATTAAATTATATTAAAGATCTTGGACATACTCTTATTGGCTACAAAATGTCTCCTATAGGGTTAGTCATGTTATCCTTAAAGTATGTTAACTA
>JARHVA010000371.1:1637500-1695000 GCA_037957365.1 Torreya grandis | reverse complement strand
TATGAATCATCCTTAAGAATGTAAACGTCTCTAAAACCCTATAAAACCCCTACTAGCTCAGATTTCTCTTTGTAATTGCATTTTGGAGCTTGTTGGAAATATGAAATAAATGGGAGAGGATATATGGGTATTATAGGTCCCCAAAAATCATCACCAATTATATATCCTATGTTTAAATGCCAAAAGTGAGGTTTTAGGCCTATAATATAGACCTATAAGTGTACTTGTAAAAAGACATTGAAAACATGCATTTTGTCATTGGTTTAGAGGTTTGAATTTTTTTAAAGAAGTAAATACCATATATAAGGTTATTAAGGTGATATATATCCCTTTTAAAATCAAGAGAAGACCAAAATAAGACTTCTAGGGTCAAGATGATTTGACTGCTAATAAACCCTTAAAATGGGCTAAAGTGGGATCTAGAAGTTTCTTAAGGTCAAACTAATTTTTATAACATATATAAAATTTAGGGGATGTGTTTTAATAATTTATTAATAATATATAATCCAAAAACAATCAATGTGAAATGTTGAAGATCAAAATAGTCTTCTCTTGTCCAACATGCAGGCCTGTAAGTCAAGAGGTTTTCTTTTCAGGTGTGAACTAGCTTAAACAAGTGCATGGGAACAAATTGAATTTGGAAATTTTGAATGGGTATTTTTAATACAATTTTATGGAATTAGATAATTCATAAAATATCAAAACTCTATGAACCATTTTTAAGAGGATAACCACCCCAAAAGCATTGTTTTACCTTGTGAAGATCTCGAGAGAGCATGGGTTTTTGCTTAGAACTTGGATAAATAGATGCATGGGTAGAAATGGAATTGGGAGATATTGAATAGTAACCCATTATATAAATTTGTGTCATTTGTATTTCCTAAAGAGGCTTGATATTTATAAACATTCATTAAAAAGTTTACCTACTTAAAACCCTTAAAAACCCTAAATATGAACCTAATGTCTAATTTTTAATTCTTAAGTGGTAAAAATACCATTTAATGAATTTTTAAACACATTAGTGAACTCTTTTTATCCCATGGGCACATTAATAATCCATTTGGTGGCATGAGTGAAGTAGAAAACATAGGACAATGGCCTATTTTTATAGGTTGCAAGCCTAAATCAAGACACAGAGACTCAATCATGAGCATGTTAAAGATTTGAATACAAGGTTTGGTAATACTCACACCATATATATTTTTTATAGGTTTATAATGAGACATTCCTATTCATGTATGGATTTCATAATGGTGTTTAATCTAAAGCCCTATCTTGAAGCATATATATAGGCACATCTCTAAATGTACAAGGAAGTCACTATGGGTTATTGTGACTTTGAATACCTTAGAGTGTTCTAAAACACTTTAAATCACTAATACACTCACTAAAAATCTTTAAAAAACATTCACTACCACAAATAGGGTTGTAAATGATTTATAACATACCAAAAAGAGTTGTACATAGTCTAAAGAGTACATATAGTCTTCCAATACAAAGAACTAGGTGTTTGAAGATCATTTAATGTTCTCAAGGAGGGTTTTAGAATTTCCAATTGGTATTAAATTTAAATAAAAATTCCTAATTATCCAATAAATTTATTTTTAATATCTTGAAAAAAATAAAATGTAGACCTACAGGTCTGTAAATGTGTAGGTCTACATTTTCAAGCAAGTGAGATGAACATTGCATAGAAAGATGATGGTTGAAGAATTATTGAATAATTAAATCCATGATGAGATGATTGAATAGACTAATGGAGGGTATAAAATTAATATCATTTAAATAAAATCCATTTCTTGGTCCCTAACAAGCTTCAAACTCAAACATGACCTACAAACCTACCAAGAGCTTTCCTAATTACGCTTATTTGTTAAGAATTCAAGAAAGTATCCTATGTTTTAATTGTATTGGAGGTTTTTATTGATATATTAAATGTATTTATTCCATAATATACCATGTTTTCAAGTTTATATGATCATAGAAGGATGGAAAATGAGATAAGACACCTAAAACCAAACACGGTCCTAAAACATGCAAAAAATTATGGAAATGGGTAATTTTGAGAGGTTTTGATGATTTAACAAAGGAAAATAACAATTTAAAGAGATTATTAATTTTTTTAAGACCCAAAATATTCACTGGTTTACCTTGAAACACCTCAGAACTCAAAGTATGAATTTTTTTAATCTCTCAACCTACTTAGGCCTATGTATGGTCAAACTAGGGCTAAAAAGTTTAAAACTTTTTTGAATTGAGTTAAAAAATAATAATGGATTAAAAAAATTCAAAAATACCTAATTTTATGTCCCATAAATAAATTGTTAGGTTTTGGAGAGGTAATTTATGGACTTATATGGTCTCTAGTACTATGGGCTTGCATTAGGCTTGATTAGGCCTAACTTAAAAAAATGGAGGTTGATAAATTAGGTCTACCTTGAGATTTATATCATTAAATTTGGGTTGAATATATAAGGGGATAAAGGGTACCTCCTTTCTTGAGGTGTTCTTAATATCTTAAACCAAGGAGGTTTACACTAAAATAGGGCTACAAAAATAGGCCTACCTAGAGAGAAAACATGAGAATGATGAATGAATTTGGATAAATAAGGTGAAAAAATGATTGTATTGGGGAATTAAATAGATATTTAATATAATTAAATTATTTATACTCCAATAATGTGACATGTCAATTCACAATCACTCCAAATGGATAGTTTCATAGAAGATGGATGAGTCACCAAGGCAAATAAGTAACTCCTACACCACCTTGAGATAAATATAATTAAACCAAGTGAAAACATGTTGAAGAGGTATTTTATAAATATTTATTGAAATAACTTATTTATTTTAACTTGATTCTTCATGATGTGACACTTGTCATGGGCTTTTCCAATGCCTTTCTCCTCTCTCCCTCTCATTCTCTTCTATATGTATGCCTAATTTTAGCATTTAAAGGATCCTTCCACTAAGATTATGGTGTATACTTTCTATTTTTCATTCCTATTTATCAATAATATGAGTATTTTACCTCCTTCTATGGATGGTTTTAGTGTGAATCAATGAATGGTTGATCTAGGCAAGTGTAGACTTAGTTCATCTTATATTGTTGTCTTATTCATCTTTTCTTATTTTAAATTTTGTATATATGGAAGGTTTTTAAAAGTGTCATTATGAGTTCTAAGTGGATTAGAAGTGGAAAACATATTCTCCTCTACTCTCACATTTCCTTACCTCTTTGTAAACCATTGATGTGATATGTTGTTTTAAGAGATATGTATGCTTATGGTAGTCTCATAGGTCTTATTGCACATGAAAATTAGTGGTAGTGGTCTTAAAATTTGGTGCATCACCTATATAGACACATAAAATTGGCCACAATTAGTTTTCAATTAGGCTTCAGACTGATTCCTACCAACTATTGTAAATTAAGCCTAAGAATCACTAAACATCCAGAATTTTCTTATGCATCATTCATTAAATCTCAAAATCATGTTGAGACATCCCTAATTAGGGTATTTTTTTTATATGCAACAATAATCTATCATGGATTCATCCCTAATCACCTTACAACATAATAATTATTAGTTTAGCATCTGGACTTATTAAGTGGGGCACTTAAACAAATATTAAATATTATAAGAGATAAAATACTAATCAAAATCAATTAAAATTGAAAAAATATTAAATTCATAGTTGCATTATCCATTTGAAATTAATGAATATCTAAAAAGGAAATTCAAAATTCAAAATATCAAATCCTTCCATCATTGCCATGCCTAGTAATTATAAATCATAATTACATGACAAATATTAACTCAAATAGAGTTAATTTTAAGAAACCTAAGTTTAGTTTGAGCCCATTCACGCATAAACTCAACGTTAACTCACCTTTGGTGAGAGAGTTCTAAAATATATAAATACAAGGCCATACCCCTTTATTTCTAATCTTGGATATTATAGAGTAATTATGTAGGATTTTCTCCATAAGACTCATGAAATTAGTGTTACCATTCCCAAATATTAAGCCAAGAAACATCAAATCCAAGGTGCCAAGGAGAGAAGGAGACATGAAACCTCCATTTTCAAGGAATTCTTGATGCACAAGCTGAACAAGCCATTCAAAAAACCATTTGGAGCTCCCAGGAAGGTATAAGTCTTTTTTATTTTATTTTATTGTTATGATTTCATTTAGTTTTATTAAATAAGATCTCCTTAGTGTCTAGGATAGAGGTGTTAGGATTTTAGTTTGTTTATTTGAGTTTTATTTCTGAGACTAACATAGGACTAACCTCCCCTCTGCATATTCCTTGTTCACATGTTGACATGCCTGATTGGACTTAAGCATCCCATATAACAAAGAATATTAATATGTTGCTTTTATTTTCTCTAATGGATGCTTAAAAATATAAAAATTTCAAGTTTTAGTTCATTTTTTACATCTTTCTATATTAAGAAACTCACAAATTATAGGGATCAATGTCAATTTTAGTCTAGATTGTAGGGATCAATGCCAATTTTAGAGAGTGATGTTGATTACATGAATTAACCATGTTTCCTATGTAGAAAATAGAGCACAATAGAGACATAACTAAAATTATTTTCTCTTGATCTTTATATCTTCATTTTGTGTCTAATAACCTACATATTATTTTTTTGACTCATTTATTGCAGGATCTAATTAGGTATTTTGGTTTTGAGATCATTTTATTAACCTTTTTTATGTTGAAAAAACCAATGTTTTTCTATGTTTTTAAGGAAACATCAACAATATTCTAGATAGATGTCAATCTCTATGGATTGACATCAATCCCTATGTGGATTGATGATGATCCATCCTTGAGACAAAAATCATAAAACCCAAGAGTGAAATTATAAATGTTGTTTTCTCACTCACTTTTGAGCTTATAAGTAGGCAAGCCCTCTAAAAATTTATAGGTCCTCAGGATGAAAACTCAAAGTTTAAACATGGTTAGATCTTACACACTTTGTCTTTGGTTCTTAAAGTTAACTTATCTTTTTTATTCCTTAGTTATTTTCTATGTTTTTTCAAGTTTTTAAAACAACTCATGCCAAGGGTATAAAAATTCATAACACATTTATTTTTGGTGCAATAAAATGTAATTTCACATTAGTTAAATACTTTGAAGAGTTTAATTTTCATTCTTGTTTATTGAAGTATTTGTTTAATCAAAATGAGTGGCATGTGTTTGCTCTCCCCCTATCCCCTTTAGGGAACTTGGGTGACCAAATATGTAAAATGATCATTATTTTAATTGTTCACTTTGGTCAAAAAGAATGGAAGGAAAGTATCTAAGGAACTCCCCAAATTCATATGATTTGGGTGACCTAAAACTAACCCTATAGTCCTTCCACTTGTCTTTATTTTCATGTATTTTGGATTGTGATCCAGAGTTCATTTCCTCCTCAAGAGTTATCTAGGAAAGCATTGGTGTAGGAATTCATCTCTTGGTATCATTTCAACTCAAATCCATGGTTTGATATATAAATTGAGGGTGACCCATTTTGATACCTTTTTTGATCGGTTAAAATAATCTTCATTAGTGGTAATCATCCTTGAAATGTAAGGGCAACTTGAACATCACGCTACACTGAGAAAGTGATGGATGTAGTGGTTTTGAAAAGGATAACACCTTTTCACAATAAGTCAATTGTCATGGATCCAATTGACATGAATATCTCTAGTGTTAGCCACACTTGAGACCATCTAGAAATAGGTAAAAATTGATAATTTAGAACAACCCCAATTTCCATGACCATACTATTGATGCAAGGTGAGTATTCCAAATTTTTAAGTCATAGTAAAAAAATTTGAGAGAAGAGGTGGCCTAAAACCCTACTGCTCATGTGATTTTAATTTTTGGATTAATAATTAATATACTCTCAATATCAAGTATATTTATGGATAATAGTATGATGCAACCTTGTTAGTTTTAGGATTTAGGATGTTAAACTTATTTGTTTATGTCATTTTTTCCTTTTCACTTACTTAGTTTTGAGTCTAACTATTTTTTTTGTCATACCACATAAAAAATGAGTCTTGTTTACACATCACTCCTTTATTTTAGGATTCATTACATCACCCGTTTGATGCCATAATTTTTCCTTCATCTTTTATTAAACTTGTTTGTGTGTGTCACTTTATTGGAAAGGGTGTTGTTATGCTACCCAATTAATTTTGAGTCTTATGCTTTTGATTCTTGAAATTTATAGATTTGGTTTATATTTGAGCAATATTATTAGATCTAAATAATAGATAAAATAATTTAAACACAATAATATATTTTTTATTTTGTTGTATTACAAACTATACAGAGTACAAATATATAGGAAATTACATTCATATATTTGGGATGATATATCCCTACAAAATCTCATCATAATCTTTTGTAAACACACAAATACTAACAACTTATATATTATTGTTGTGTAATAACAATATATTAAAAATAATCTAATAATGTAATATTAATAATTATGTTATTTATAATTAATAATATGAGCACAAAGCTATACCTTAACATTCACCCCCTTATGAAAATTATTAATTTATATCATACACCCCCTTAATGTGAACATGGGGAGAATGTACATCTTCAAGAATTGGCATGAACATAATCATATCCCAACACATACTTTTAGGTGTGCATACTATTGATGTGATGTTGTTGCACATGAACACTATATGTAAAGGAATGCATCCCACATTTACTTGATCTGACCATAATAGATGTGTCACTAAGGGTCATCTCCATAAAGAAGTAAGGTAGTCACAAGATCTCTACAATTAGATGCCCTCCTATACAACTATTTTCCACATTTAATTATATTCACATTCTTACTTGTCTCCAAATAGTATAGGTGTTTCAAAAAATTATGGGAATGAAAACACACAAATAAACAAATAAAATCACACTACACATGTGAACAAGAATGGCCTTATGTTCTTATTCAAACACACACAAGTTACCAAAACATTGGTGTGGACCCATTGTTAGTGGCTGATGATTAAAAGACCTCTATCCTCCATGTATCATCTAGCCTCTAGTTGATAAACCTACTTGATCAATATTTTATAAATTTGATGACAACCTTGGCACCTTTAGAAATGACATGTTTAGTGAGTTCTCTTAGCAAGACATGATGCACAATGATTAGAATTTGCCTGGATGTAATAGTTGACTTCTTGTTATGATGAGAAAGATTGAATGCCTCATGAGACAATTTGTTATAAATATCATCAATAAAATAATTTATTTTATTCATACCTTTGTTGTAAATATCAATCTCTAGGTGCATCTACTTCAGTATCTTAAATATGTATATTTTGAAGTTATTTTCATTTCGTTCTACATTCTTTTTTCTATTTTCTCTTTTACTCATTTTAACCAATATGTCTTCCTCATAATTTTGGGAAACTAAGGACATCAAATTACACTGATAATGCATCTATATAAACAATATAAATTTTTTTCTTAGTAATCACATAAACAAGACCCAAAGATTTTGAAAAATTACTATGACCTTAATAAAAAAACATGACTAATAATTTTTTATTTATGATTTTGACAACAATAAAGAATAATAAAAACTAATGACTCAATGTTATCATAATCCTATTTTTTTAAATGTTTTGTCATATTAAAAAAATACATAAAATAATAAAATAAGACACCTACATAAGTCACTTAAATATAACTTTTATAATGTCATTATTTAATTCCATATCATCTCATATGAAATTAAACAAATTTACACTTTAAAAATAATGTGAAAAGACTATACTTGACATAAGAAAAATTAATCTTTAATTAATTTTTAATATTTTTTAACACTAAAATAAACTACATATAATTAAAATAACTAAAGACTCAATAATGAGATAATTATACCTATAGACTTCATGCATGATTTCATAAACTTTCAAAAAATTGAAATTTATATAACTAAAAATAGAACTTTAAATGACTATAGACTAACATGAACAAATTAATATAGAAAAATAAAAAAATGGGTGATGTAAATGAATGTATGGGATTAAAATGACCAGAACATACAATAAAGAATGAAAAAAAATGGAAGTATAGAGATCTAGACCTATTGACTTGACAAATATATAACCACATTGCAAATATTAAATACTAGATAGGTGCAACAATGGTATGGATATGTTACAAGACTAGAATGGTGGTTTAAAAATTGATAGTTGCATGCTTTGAGATTGGCCAACCTATAATGAATTTGAATCAATAGCTTTCAAACTTTAAATTATTCAATGCAAAGGTGGGAAGTAGTCCATATTGATTAGTAGTAAGTGGTTTCAATGCAAATGTCACTCACTTTAGCAATCATTACATTCCTCATTTTTAATTCATTCAAATATGATGCAAGATTTTCATATGCACAAATTAATTGAGATATGATACCAGATTATAGATATGGTTTATGTTTGAGCAAGATTATCAGAGCCAAATACTAGATCAAATAATTTAAACATAATATATTTCTACTTCTATTGTATTACAAACCATATGGAGTACAAATATATAGGAAATGACATTATTATATTCAAGATGATATATCCCTACAAACTCTCACTCGAATCTTCCATAAACACACAAATACTAACAACTTATATATTATTATTATGTGGTAAAATAATATATTAATAATACTCTAATAACATAATATTAATAATTATTTTATTTATAATTAGTAATGTGAGCACAAAGCTATACCTTAATAGAAACAAGCCATTTGTCATAGATCATGATAACATCATTATTGTGATCAATTTGTTTTAAAGACTTATTACCTTGTGTCCAAATATTCCAATTTTGAAACCACATGTGCCTTTTGGATCTTTACATTGTGTCGTTATGTCATTCATCTTTATCTAGATTATTATTTGTTTAACGAAGCCTAATTTTCTAAGTTGAATTTGAAATTATCCTTGACGAGTTCAAATCCAAACATTGATTGATTTCTACCTATGCCTTGTGTAATTGTGGCCTAGACATCAATCTTTCTCTTTTGGGTTGTGTAACTTAGCCTAATTTCTTGTTCAATTTAAAATTTATTTTTGTGCCTAATTTTGGGGAAGTAGTCTATATTCCATTTGCCTATTATTTCATGTCTTTTTCCAAGTGATCAAGTTAATGTTTAAATCCAAATTCCTAGTTTATGCCAAAGTGTTTCAAATAAAATAGATTAACTCTCTTGCCTTTTATACCTTCTTTTGTTTAAATTCTAGCTTTTTATGCCTTTTCCAAGAGACCTAGCAATACCTATTTTGAGCCTAGCCTTTGTGCCTTTTCCAAAATAGCTAGAAACTTTTTTTTATTTAGACCTAGCTTAGACTTGTTTGAAACACTTTATACCTAGAGTTTGGCATTCCATTTTTATTTTATTGACTTGACCTTTTTGTGTAAGGAATTTGGTGGTAGACATTTGAAATTATATTATTTTAGACCAAGTTTTAGCACAATCCTTTTTAGAGATATAGCTCCCCTTTTTGACTAAGTTAGACCACATTCAAATCATTTGTACTTTTAAACATTAATTTTGAGATTTTGTATAACTCTAAGCCTATTTTGATGAAACATTAATCATTGACTTAATTATATCTAGATATACTCATATTAGAGCCATGTGCAATCTAGGATATGATAATATTGTCGCACAAAATTACTTTGTTCAATACCCTTATGGTGATGATGTAGTTTTTGAGATGGATCCTTATCCTCTTTACAATACTCAATCTAGAAAACAAGGTCAAGATACCTTAGCCCACTATTTGGTTAACATGCATCCATACTTAGATTAGGACCAAGAATAATAACATAATACTTTACTAGTGTACCATTGGTTATAGACCAAGTTCAATAACAACCTTACTATGTTACTATGCCATCAGCATATGATCCTTATTTATTTGATCATCACTTTCTTGAAAAAAAGGAAAAATTTTGAATCAGACCTATAGATGTACTGCCAAGTTTCCAGTAGACTTCCCCCACAAAAATTTTCCTAGTTTAGTTAGAGTGCCTTTAACTATGCCTTATAACCATACCATTTAATAGGATTCTTCTATAAATCATCAAGTGCTTATGTTGATAACATGTCAAGACCAACGTATGATTTTAACAAGAAAGGCTCTCATAGAATACTATTTTATATAAATGTAGATAGCATACCAAACACATTTTAACTTAGTGTGTAACTTCAATAAAATGGCCAACTCAAATGATCCTCTCATAGAGTTAGCTCCTTCAACAGGGATATTAATTGAATTTATAGGTTAAGGTAATTCAAGAATAGACCCATTCATGCAAATCACTTCATTTGGAGAAATGTTCAATGTCCCAACTATTGAAGAAGTGTTTATTTCTTCTACATATAATAATGTACCAAACATAATGGATAACACATAAGTGTCAACTAATCCAAGCTAAAGTGGTTTAACTACACAAATGACTAATCCACAATAAGTGACTTTAATAAACACCATGAGTTTTTCACAATAGTAGGGGGTAGGAACTTCTACGTCCCAACCACAACAAGCTACCTCTAATACTCAACCAACTACTTCTTCAAGAACAAAACTAAAAGGATTAAGTACTTAAATACCAAATAATGCATTTCCTCAACAAAATGTGATGAATTTTACTCCACCTCAATAGGTTATAACTAATATTCCACAATAATAGGCATAGTCTAGTATACCAGTACAACATAGGAAAAACATTCTACAACCTCAATCGGTGGTAACCAATATTCCATCTCATCAATTAGTGACAAGTATACCTCAATAGTACCAAATCAAGATGCCTTTAAAATCACAAAAATTGTCTAATCAACAATGTATGTCTATTGCTCAATGATAAATTCCAAACACTCTACAAATGTCTACTCCATAATAATTGTTCATGTAATAAAGAGGTACTAATGTTAAAAAAGTACCAATTTAGAAATAATTGCCTTTCATTCAAAACATACCACAAATTCAATGACAGGGCCTTGGTTCACAACAAGTTCCCCTCATTTAGCTAGGTAATTAGTTGAAAAGAAGTCCCTACTCAACCTCAAAAGGCATAGTAATTTACCCCAAGCCACATCCTTCCATATTAGCCATAATTCCCCCAAATATAAACATATATACCAAATGCAAACAAAAATATAACACCATAACAAATGCAATTTAAAAAATGCATCCTAATACACAAATGCATTTTCCTAGTTCATTCCCAAACCAAACCAACATTTCATAGAAAACTATGCCCTCACTATACAGTAATCAAGGTAATCCACCTTTGATCACCTAGCATACACCTCAAGGTAATGTTCCATATAGTTTCTTAGTGTAAGAGATATAATAAATGAAGGATATAATTGATCCCATGTAAGCTGGGAAATAGACCAATAAGTTAAAGTTATATGATGTGTGTTCTTACCCATTCAACATGGATAATCTACAAATGCCTTTTCCTCTAGGGTATGAACCACTCAAGTTTGACAAATATAAGGGTAAAGGAGACCCTCAAGCCCATTTAATATAATTCTTTATTGATTTCCATCTAGTGTCTTACAGTTACATATACCTCCTACTTTTATTTCCCTCAAGTCTAGTAGGATAGGCTTTGGAGTGGTTTTTGAAATTTCCAAAGAACTTAGTATCTGATTTTGATGACCTTTTAGACAAGTTTGTGTAAGATTTATCCTACAATCTCAAACATGAAATTTCATTGGTATATTTAAATCAATCCAAGTAGAAATATGGTGAAAGTTTTGTAAGCTAAATACAATAATGGAGAACACTTGCTAGTTTCTTCACCCATAGCTTACCAGACAAAAAACTAGTTATTATGTTTACCAAGAATTTTCATAATGAGATATCTTACTGTCTAGAGATAAAATACACACATACATTCAAGGAGATCATCAACAAAGGTTTTATAATTGAAAATTCCCTTATCAATACATAATTATCAAGTTAACCTTGTCAAATCAAAACCATAACCAAAACTAGAGCATAGGCAAAAATCATAACCAAAACCAAGTCCAAGCACAAGCATTGACACCAACTGAGGCTAATCATTATGAAAAATAAAATTAATTCAACCTCAACAATAATGTTGTTGGAAATGGAGTAACTAAGTTCCATCATGTCCAAATGGTGTATATGACATCTACTCAACCCATACTACAAATGCAAATTACCACTCGCCAACAACCCATTCAATAAGCATAGCTTTTGCATCATCCTAAACCAACACAACAAATGCAACAAACCCTACCTTTTTAAGCACCTCTTTCAAGGAGAAATTTTCCCACTCATCGAGTCTTTATAAATATTAGAGAAACCATTGAAGTTGTTTTTCACAAACTAGACTCCACTAATCTTATTAGTTGGTCAATACCAAAATACTATCATAAGGGTATTCCTTCTCTAGACTAGTACTGAGAGAATACGTTCTATGAATACCATCATGTTCATGGGAATAATCTATGCCATTATGTGCAAATCAAACATCTTATTGAAAATATGTTATAAAATGGAGAAATTACATTGGATAGTAGAGCTTCTGCATCCAATAAGAACCTGGGTATTTACCAAAACCCTTTTTTATAAGATAAAAATAATAACCAATAGCAAAAACAATAAATTCTAGAGAAATAGAAACAATAATATCAACAACTACAACAACACCAATAATACTAGTAGTAAAAACAAAAACATCAAATGAATAAACATAACACTAATAGACTTACCACATAGTTGTATGTGACTATAACAAAGTTGTAGTTCATATTGTGGTAGGTTTCATTTCTACCATTATCATCAATTCCAGACCAAGTGATAATAAAATATGACCATTACTAAAGAGTTCCAATCAACCTATTTATGTTAGTTATCCTTTTTTGACCTGGGATTGCATACATGCACACTAATATATAAGGATTACTACTTTTGGACATTATATAAATAACTCATCATTTCCTAATGAACACATATAAGTTCACCATCAACCAAGACTTATCCTATTTGGCCCCTCTCCACCATCATTTTTAGTAATAATGGTTCTATATCTAATCTCAATTGTGTAATCACAACTTGATAGTCAAATATCACCATTCCTAGCCCATATCTAGCTACCACCAAACCCATCCAACCCACCATTTTGGCTAAGAAAAAGACATATACCACTATGAAGGAAAATACATTCAACATTGTGGAATAATAATAAAAGACACCCGCACATATATTTATTTTGGATTTATTGTGTATGTCTACTATCCACAATAAAATATTAGCAAAGTTGTTAGGCTAATCCCAAGTTTTAAATAGAATAATCACAAATAAATTCCAATATTTGGTTGGGAATCTATCCCAAAGATAATAGTTGACCTTAGCCTAAAGTGATATATCATTCCTTGGACCTCTTCATAACAATTTATTGTACATTGAAGTTGGCATAGCAAAACATAAAGTGAAATGTATCCTCATAGATAATGGATTGGGCCTAAATATTGTGTCTCTAAAGCTTATCAATCATCTCATATGCATAATAGCTAATCTCTAGCCATAAATGATCACTATCAAGGCATATGATAATGAAGAGTGGGTATCACAAGGCACCACGAACTTGATAGTTATCATTGGGCCCTTGACCCATGACATAATATGCCATGTGTTAGACCTAGACCTATCTTATAATCTTCTTTTTGGTAGACCTTAGATACATGAAATTTGTGTAATCCCTTCAACATTGTACTAGTGTCTCAAGTTCTCTCACTCAGGTATGGAGGTCATCATTAACAAATATTTGAAGCCCTATGAACATTGTAAACATTTAGAAGCAAAATACAAAAGCTATAACTATCTCTTTAGCCTAGATCTAGTTCCCAAAAAGGAGAAAGACAAGGAAAAACTTGAAGTTTTATTAGAGGCCAATTACATAGACCCATATAGTCTTAATTCATCTTCACATATCCCACCTTCTGAAATTTCAAATTATGTTACCATCACAACCAATGGCCCAAGAGAGTATTTAATTCATGACACCTTTCACATTGCCAAGATTCCATATAACCCTAAGTCCTATGGGAGACCTAAAGCCAATCCACCTTACATAGAATGGAAAAGGCAATGAAAAGGAAAAGGAAAACTACATAGTCTATCTCTTATTATTTTCACACCAATAATTTTCTATGGATAGGACCCACTTGCAAATGATGAATCCTAATTATATAATGACAAATTCTCTAAATTTTAAAAAAATGCCAAATACCCCATTCCTAATAGGATCATGGAGAATAAAACCTATCAAGGAGGAGGCCTCAGGCCAAAATAACAAGGAAATATTGAGCCAATCTCCATAAATTGGTATAAAGGAACCTATTATCTTGGATTTAAACCTCCTAGGGGTGACCCCATGTATCTTATTCATGTTCCAATGCCAGCAACTAGTGATGATTCTAGATTGGATTACAAGATTTGATTAGTCAAGCATTAGTCAATAAATCAAAGAGAAATGCATAAAGAGATAAACAAATCAAACCAAACTATTAATGTGAGGGTTATTAATGATAACAAGATACAAATAAAAAAAGAAATCAAGCATTACCTTTCTAAATGATTGCATTACTCAAAGTTATCTCCAAGCATGTTCTCCTCTTGATCTAGAGCTCTAGTATTTATAAAAAATGACTTATTTTTCTCCTCCATTGCCTGAAGAACTCTATGTAAAACCTAGGCTCATGATATAAACTATCCCACATGCCTATTAATTAGGCTAATCTAAATGAAAATAACACAATAATCAAAAGACAAAGGAATTATGGAGAGATTTTAGCATTAAATGTTTACATAATTTAAGCTTAAAAATGGTAGCGTGAGGCCTTATATTTATATATTTTTTAAATTGGTCATGATCAACCATGACCATCCATCTCAAGATTGAGATGTGTGTCTATAGATTAAGCTAATATTTTTAATTAAATCCATAACTATCCTCATCATGATTTGGGAATAAGAGGAATTAATGAGGCATGGGAGGCATTAAAGAGACATGGGAGACCATATTTTAGATATTTTATGCATTTATGGCCTAAAGAAGCCTTCCCAAAAAATCATTAGGTGATGCAGTTAATAATAATCAATTTCAAAAAATAAATATTCAATAACCTCTATGGAAAATCTACTTAATCTCCTGATTTGAATTAATTAGACTTAAATAAGATTAATCAATATTTGTGTAATTCTTTAGAAATTGGCCCTCAATTAATCAAAATGGCTAGAAAGTCATATTACTGGGTTGTAATTTGACTCAGGAAGAATTGGAAGGTGATTTTAGATGTATTGGAATCATATTCCCATTTAGGAATATGATAACACAAAATAACACTAGTATGTGATGTTTAGTAATGAATTAGAATAAAAGAGTGATCTAGAGCATAAAAAGGCAAAAGCATCATTTTGACTTGAAATGAATTCATCAAAGTTAAGAATCACATAAAATGCATTGACCCATTTAGGGATACTTTAGCCTAAATCAACACTTATAAATAATAATTTTGAACCATTTAGTGCATTTTAGTGATTTTAACGTAATTTGGGTACTTAAGTGTAATTTGAGTAAGATTAACAATATTTTTTTGTTTTTAAAAAAGGGGTAAAAACTTTATTGAAATTTAGAAAAGAGCATTACAAAACATCAAAGGGCCAAGGCCCCAATAATCTATAAGAAATAGTCATACAAATCTTGAAACAACATTATCCTTCACCAATACCATTCCCATCCTCAGCAAGAATCCTCTCCAAGTCATGTCAGAGCTCATGGGGAACCTGCTTCCACTCATCAATCTTCTAGCCATATAAATTCTCATAGGCCCACTTAGCCAAACAATCTTCTACCCTATTCCACTCCCTTGTGATATGGACAAAAGACACCATCTCCATCAAAGAACTTATCTATAAAATATATTGCACTATCATAGCCACCTACCAACTAGTGTCAGATACCTTCTATTTATTTTGCAAGTTAATCAAAACATGTGAATCAAACTCATAGATAACCTTGTACCATCCCAAAACATAAGCCCTCTCTAAAGCATAGAGGATCACCAAAACTTCCATAAGGTTGATAGTCTACACTCCTTCATGAATAGAAAAGAAAAAAATCACTGATCTTAAAAAATCCCTACCATCCCCACCAATCCTAGCAGGGCCAAGATTGCCCCTTGAAGAACCATTAGTATTGAGCTTCAAAATGTCAGCCAGAGGGGGTAGCCAACTCCCCACCCTTTGAAATTTCTTATTCACCTACCTTCCTCTCTTGACACAAGTAGAAGTAAGAGAGAATTGCTAAATACACAATCTATCCACTAACTCAGCATCCCTTTTCTCTAAAGGTAACACCACATCACACTTAGCTTCCACCATCTCCCGAATCATACCCATACTTTTGTGCCAAACTTGTTGAATCAAAAACTTCTCACCTCAAAATAGTATTTGATTTCATTCCAACCAAATATGCTAGAGTATGAAGGAAGGCCCAATATACCACACATCTTGTAAGAAAGAGGACATAGAAGGAGGTCTACCCAAACTATTCCAAAAATCCTCCAGGGAGGATGCATGAACACATGGTCTTTTCCAAACTTTGCACCAAAAATGCTAAAGCTACAAAGTCATGGGACAATGGAAAAATAAGTGAGAAGAGTCCTCCCTCCACATCCACACAAAACACACATAGAAGGACCCTAAAAACCTCACTTCCAAATCTTATCCCATGTCAAGCACCTATTCCTATCTAAAGTCCAAATAAATTAGTTACACTTCAGCTAAGAAAGCTTATTCCACACTTTATTCCACTAGTGAACCTCCACCCCATCTAACTAGTGAGATAACAACACCTAATATCTAGAAGCAATAGTATAAACACCCTTAGGATTAGGAGACCAAGAAAAAACATTCCCTTCCTAGAGGGAGATACAACACCTATGAGAAAGGATACTATGAAGCTTAACATACTCTTCCTCCATACCAACAATAGGCCACTCATCAAGATTCTTCCATCTCACCACCACCAAATGCCCATGAGAAGAAAAGGACTTGAAGTCACTCACCCTTGACTAGCCTACCTCATAGAACCTCTAACATAGAGTTAACAAATTAGGGAACTGAGAAATAATGGGAGGAAAACCATCCCAAGAATCAGACAAAAAATGAGATTTTGTCCCTCTTTTACAAATCTAAAATAAGCCATCCATAATCAGAGCATCCCCTTTCTTGAGTGTAATCCAAATCACCAAGCCTTTCCCCACTAGGGGATAACAAGAATATCAATTTGAGGGATCTCTGAGAAGTATTTCCATGTTAATATCTTGGCCCAAATCCCATCCTACTCCATACACTGCCACCAATACAATTTAGTAGCTAGCTCCATCCCTAACAATGATGAATACCTTAACCCAAAGCCACTAACTTTCTTTGGGATACAATAATATCCCATCTGACAAGGCTCCATTTAGAGGACAATAAGCTACCAGTCCATAAAAACTATCTTGCTAAGGAATCCAATTCCCTAACAAAACCCAAAGGGGCCACCTAAATCATACATCTATAAATGGGGAGGAGTTGCACCACATACTTGAGTAATTGAACACAACCCACAAAGGACAACCAATAATGGGTTTAATGATTAACTTTCACATGAAATTTATTTAGAATATTCTACCAAGACTCCCTGAGAAGTCTTCCAATAGAGATGGGAATACCAAGATAGGTCAAAGGGAGAACCTTAGTCTGATATCTCAAGATATGATCAATTATCCTTTGAATAGAACCTGGAGTATTAAATAAAAAGATGGAAGACTTATCTTCATTAATCAATTGGCCCAAAGCTACAAGATAAACATCCAACACCTTGCACATATTCAAAGATTCCCTAATTATAGCCATACCCATCAAATTAGTGTCATCCACAAATTATAAGTGAGATTGTGGAGGTAAACAACCTCCCTACCCTCACCCTTGAATGAAACCTAACTCCACATTCCTTCTTATCAATCATCCTAGACCATCAATAAGAAGAATAAACAAGTAAAGAGAGAGGGGGTCTCCTTGCCACAAACCTTGAGAGGCACCAAAAAGCTTAGAGTGCTCACCATTTAGTAACACAGAGAAGGAGATTGAAGAAACACAACTCATAAACCAATAAATCCACTCATCCCCAAAAAAAAAAGCACCAAGAACCTTTTAAAGGAAGGACCATCAAATGTGATCATAAGCCTTAGCCATATCAAGCTTGATGAACATTGCCTTATCTTTGGAGCTGGCCATAAGGTGAATGGTTTTAGTTGCGATAATAACCCCATCTAGAATCTGATGTCCCATCACAAAACCACTCTATTCCTCAGAAATAAACACTTTAAGCCACATTTTTAACCTATCAACAATCAATTTAGAGATAATTTTATAAATCACATTGTAAAGAGAGATAGGCTGAAATTGACTTAACCTATCCACCCTTCACACTTTGGGATGAGAGAAAGGAAGGTAGAATTCAAATCCCATAACATCTATTTATTATTATGAAACTCCTAAACAACTGCCAACAAGTCCAACTTGATAATCTCCCATAGTTCATGAAAGAACTCAATTGGGAAACCATCAGGGCTAGGAGATTTCCACCTCTTCATTTGAAACACAATACCCTCTAGCTCTTAAATCAAATTACCACTCATAAGCTACTCATTCATCTCCCTAGAAACCAAAGAAAGGATACAAGAAAGGACCTGAGCTTCCTCATTAGAACCCCCTTACGAGTCCTCCCTAAATAATGAAGAAAAATATTTCTTAGCTTCATGTGTAATTTCATGAAAGGAAGAAAGAGTTTCACCCCTATCATTTACCAGAGCAGAAATAAAATTGCCATGTCTCCTAGCTTTCACTGAGTTGAACAAAAAAGTAGTATTTTTATCCCCTTTCTAAAGCCACTCAATTTGAGCCTTTTATTTCCAAAAAAACTTCTCTTGTAGCCCACACTCTTGCAGTGCTTTCAAATCCCTAGTCTCTTCCTACAGCAGGTTCTCATTCACTCCATCCTCCCTAATCAACCTCATAATACCATCCAACTTAGCCTAGGTAGTAGTTTTAGCATGGAATTTTTTTCCAAAGCACTATCAATTCTAATGTTTAAGCTGATACTTTACAAATTGAAGTAACTTAACAAAAGTATACATTGTTGTACCATACATAGGTCTACCATACCTCTACCACTCAGTAATATAGTCATTGAGAGAGGAGTCACGCAACCACATAAGTTGGAACTTGAAAGTAGGAGATCGAGGCACACAAGCTGAAGAAATAGCTAGCTTGATAGGCTAATGATTTGAACCCCTCCAATCCAAATTTTTTGATCTAGAACACCACAACCCACCAACCTAGTAGCAAGAAACCAAAAAGTGGTCAAGTCATTCTACAATGCGCTTATTCCCAATCCTCTAATTATTCCAAGTAAACTGGCCATTAATTGGCTTGATATCCATAAGATTTAAAGCTAAGATATTATCCTGAAGTATCAACATAGAAGACTCAAGACTTGTAATACCACCCTGCTTCGCAGCCAAGTCAAAAATAATATTAAAGTCTCCAACCATTATCCATGGGTGGAAAGGAACCATGCTTCAGACAAACTGGATATGGGACCATAATATTTGTTTACCCTAAAGATCAATAGGTGTATAGATATTGGAGAAGAGAAAAAATTCCCCGTCTCAAAACAAAATGCAATCATAGAGATAGAAGATTGAAAGGATAACCACCAAAGAGGGTAGATCTTCTAAGGATTCCATAAGCAAGCCACTCCCCCCGTAGACCCTTGAGCACCAATACACTAGCACTCTCCACTCCCCCACAACTTAGGCACTAAAAAAAACCTACACTCCATTGATAAATTAGTCTCCTGTAGGAAAATAACATCAGGAGATTGACTTCTAACCAAATCATGAACATCTTTTTATTAAGGGCCACTATTCAAGCCCCTTATATTCTAGGATAGAATGATCATTTCAAGGGGATCAACAAATGAGAATCAAGAGTCCTAATAGACCCTGACTCTACCAAAGTTTGACCTATTAATTTAATCTTTTCCAAATCCTTTTTTCTACCCAGCTTGGAAGACTTCTCCCATGCCCCCTTTTGTGGATCCTTTTGAAGAAGACCTAAATGAGAAGAAGAAGACTTATTAATCTTCACCCCCTCAGTACCTATATTTGAGACAAGAGGAGATCCATCCTCACCACCCTTCTTCCCTACTATAATAAGAACCAATTCCACCTAGACTTCCATTTGAACATCTATGTCCATTTACAAAGCCCTATTATCCTGGAAACCCTAAGTAGCTTTAGAAAGAAGGCCTTCCTATCCTATACCCAAAGTACCTTGATCTAGATTCATCAAGCCTAGATTCACTTCTTGCTGGTTGAGATCATCTAAAACTTCAAATCTATTGAAAGAATATTCCTCCTACCTTTCATTTAAAGTCCTCTTTTGACCTCGATTCTTATTTTGAGCCTTGATAGGAATGAAACCATTAGCCCCATCCACATCACCAATAATGGGTTCCTTCCCCTTTTTAACCCTAGGGAGATTGTGGGGAGGTTGAGAAAGCTAGGAATCTATAGGCATGTCCTTTAGGAAAATTCTCTACAAATGACCATATTCATGACAAAGATGACACTGAAAAGCAAGAGTTTCATAATCTAATTGTTTCACCTAAGAGTAAGGACCCAGACACATATCCACCAAATCTGGAAAAGGTTTACTTAAATCAATCTCAACATAAATACAAGCAAAATTCTTCATCTTTTTAACTTGAGTCTATTGTAAAGTACCAACTAGTTTTCCTAGCATCGAAGCCAACAAATGTAAAACATCTTCCTACCAACATTACATAGGAAACCTTGGAAGCTGAACCATCACCAAAACTTGGTTTGGAAACTCTTCAGTAGGATTGAAGCCCACATGCCAAGGTTTAATAAATAACCCAATCTGATTATGAAAATAGGGGCCTCCTTCAAAGGCTTTATTGTGGTCCACTAAGTAATTGAATGAAACCATGAAAAATATATTTGCTAGAAGCATAAACTCCATTTCTCCCTCAAGCATTTAAGTTCATTGGGCCCATGATTCAAAAAATTGTAATGAAACCTACATCCCCATAAAATTTCATAGCAAAACATGCTTCAAATAATATTCAATATCTTTTGCAATCATCTCCAATGGGATAACCAATTTTGGCCTCTCCTCACAATGTTCAAGACATCCAATGATCTTCATAATGTAAGTAACACAAAAAAAACCCAAACCAACTAGTGCCTAATTTGGTGAGAAAAATTATTATTAGAAACCTTCAAAGTATGTAAAAGAGAATTTGCACCAACTGCTACTAAGCGATAATCCATCTTAGGACAAGCCCCTGAAGACTCCCCAATCAGCATTGACACTAAGTTAGACCAAGGTGAGCAAGTAGGCCTATGAGAAAGAGAACCACCACTAGGGTTTAATAGACCCACCACCCAGTAATACCTTTGAACTATAGACCCAAACTAACCAGGTACAACAACCCCACCTACGACCTCAAACTAGGGACAAAACCCCCACATGCAAAGGGAAAAGGATGCACTGATGCCAATGAAAAAAACTTTTATTTGATAAAAACATAGCCCTAAACCAACCCAAAATGCATTCACTCCCTACCCTTCACATGACCAAGAAAGAACAAGAGGATCAGGCTAGGGCATGAATACCCTAGCTCGACCTACAACCTGTAATGGTTAAGCACTGACAATAATAAATAACAAGGTCACCTATTTCAACTAACTCCACATCCCCTCTCAAGTAAGTAATATTTTGAGTAAGATTAACAATTTCAACATGAATGGTGTTAGGAATTATTTGTCTACATTTTGCCCTTATTTGAGAAGGTGTAGTGAGACATTTAGGTGAAGAAACATATTTTTGAAGAAAAGAGTTGCCAGGAAGAAATTGGAAATGAACCATGATGCTCCCTCAATAGGTCATACCAATATGATAGAGAAGGATGAACTCTTGAAAAGAGAGATAAATTAAAACTTACCCATGGAATAGATCACATATAAATGAGATAATGCTTGCACACATAGCTACCATCAATGATCAAAATATAGTTAGAGGAAAATGGGCCCCAAAGATGGTAAGAATAGGAAGGATTTAATCCAAACATATAAGCAACACACTTTGAATGCACCTAATTTGAGAGTGTAAGTTTTGCACTTATGACATTAATCAATCCCAAGACAAGTTGCACAATAAAACATTGCCATCGCAGAAAAAAATGTGGAGATATTGGAATTAAAGGAAAAGGATAATGTAATCCCCAAAAGATGATAATAATAAGTTCCCCATAAGAGCATATTTGATCATGATCAGATAAGAGTGCCCCAGTAGGGCTAATTTTGATCATTGATAAACAATAAATAATGTTCTTTCCCCCATAGGGCTTATTTAGATTTGTGACTTGTTTCAAATATTGTGTCTTATTATGGGAAAATTGGCAAGTACTTAGCTCAAGGATATAACCTATTTCATAGATTAAGTGAGTGGGTGCAAACATAGATGTGATGGTAGAATCGCTGTAAAAGCCACAAAAAATCAAGCATACAAGAATGCATAAAGTGATGAATAGATGAAAAGAAGAATGAAGATGGCTAGCATTAATTAGGCATGGGAAGCATCAAAGAGGCATGAGAGGCCATAATTTAGATATTTTATTCATTTATGGCCTAGAGATGCCTTCCCAAAAAATGATGTCATTAGGTGATGTAGTTAATAAGAATCAATTTGTAAAAAGAAATATTCAATAACCTTCATGAAAATCCACATAAGATTTTGATTTGAATTAATTATCCTTAAATAAGATTAATAAATATTTGTGGAATTCTTTGGAAATTCAACCTCAATTAATAAAAATGGTTAGAAAGTCATGTTACTAGGTTATAATTTGACTCAGGAAGAATTGGAAGGAGATGTTATCTGCATTAGAACCGTATTCTCATTTGGGATGTTGCTAACATAAAATAATAATGGTACATGATGTGTACTAATCAATTAGAATAAAAGAGTGATGTAGAGTATATAAAGGTGAAATCATCATTTTGACTTGAAATGAATTTATCAAAGTTAGGAATCACATAAAATGCATTACCTCATTTATGGATACTTTAGCCTAAATCAACACTTGTAAAAAACAAGTTTGAATCATTTAGCGCATTTTAGTGATTTTGACCTAAATTAAGTATTTGAGTGCAATTCGAGTAAGATTCACAATTTTAACACAAATGGTGTTAAAAATTGGATGTCTACATTTTCCCCCTATTTGAGAAGGCATAGTGAGACATTCAAGCGAAGAAACATCTTTTCAAAGAAAAGAGTTTTCAAGAAGAAATTGGAAATGACACATGATACCCCCTCAAGAGGACATACTAGGATGATGGAGAAAGATGAGCTCTTGAAAAGAGATAAATTAAAACTAACCCATGGAATATATCACATCCAAATGAGCTAATGCTTGCACACATGGCTACCATCAATGATCAAAATATAGTTAGAGTAAAATGGCCCCCAAAGATTGGGGGATTGAGAAGTATTCAATCCAAACATATACATGACACACTTTGAATGCACCCAATTTGAGAGTGCAAGTTGTGTGCTTATGACATTGATCAATCCCAAGATGATTTGTACACCAAAACATTACCATCATGGGAAAAAGTGTGGAGAGCTTGGAATTAGAGGAAAGGGATAATGTATTCCCCAAAAGATGATAATAATAAGTTCCATAATAGAGAAAATTTGATCATGATAAGATAATTTTGCCCCAATAGGGATAATTTTGATCATTGATCAAGAATAAATAATGGTCTTTCACCCATAAGGTTGATTAATATTTATGACTTGTTTTAAATATTTTTCCCTATCATGGTAAAATTGGAAAGCAATTAGATCAAGGATATAACTTATTTCATAGATTAAAGTGAGCAGGTGTAAACATAGATGTGATGGTGGAATGGCTAAAAATCCATAAAAAACCAAGCATACGAGAATGCACAAAGTGATGAAAGAGATGCAAAGAAGAATGAAGATAGTCGAACTAACTCTAGATGTATAAAACAAGTGGACATTGCCTACATAGTTCTATAGATGCATGTTTCAACATGAACTTCAAGCCAATGTAGCTCACCCAAAAGTGGGAGAGAATGGAATGAGGGATGATGAAAAAATGACCAAATATCCAATTAAACTCATGATGTATGTGAATATATGTACGTTTAAGCAAAGATTCAGAGTGTTAAACCTATTGAGCCTAGTTTATGCATAGTGATCTTGAGATCTGTTCATCAGAGTTGTGTTGACATTTAGACTTGAGTCTTAAACACAAAGTGTTTATTATTGAAAAATAAAATAGGCATCATAAGTATGAATAACTCATAATGGCATGGCATTTCAAATGTGCAAAGCTAGTTCAAATGTGAATACCTATAATTAAGGATAATGGTAAACAATGACTAAAACTAGAGTTACAACTATTTACATTTAAAAAAGAAAAAAGAAATACAAATAAAAAGAGAAAAATAAATGAACCTAACTAAAAATCAAGATATGAACAATCAAGACTTAATTAAGAACAAGAATGTTTAAAAAATAAATTAAGAACAACTTGATAACATGAGATCAAGATATGAATAATCAAAATCTATGTGGATCATCAAGATGTACTTGGAAAATGAAGAAATTAAGTCCAAATAGTAAACCAAAAAACACCAACAATAATAAAATAAACACAAAAGAGACAAGAAAAAATAATATAGCAAAACATAAGACCAAGGTGAGATAAAAAAATCAATAAAAGGATAAAAGAAGAAGAAATAAATGGAGAGGTTCAAAAGAATAACAAAACACCAAGAAAAAATAAAAACACACCAATAAAACTTAAATAAACACACACAAAAAAACCAAGTTAGTGCGGTTTAAAGACAATTGTTCATGCACATGTGGGAGAGATGTTACATTCTACCACAATGTAACAAAGAATAGGGAAAAAAATTGTTTCCTAATTAAAGATGAATAATGATAGAAGAAATGGGGGAAGAGAATGAAAGGAAGGGTTTATTTGAGATGACTCCAGATGTACAAGACAAGTGGATAGTCCCTACATATTTCCATGGACACATGTTCCAATATGAACTTCAGGCCAAATGTAGTTCTCCTAGGAAGTGGGATAGAATAAAAAGTTGATGATCAGAAACATATGATTAATGTTGTAGAAGAAAAGGGAAGACTTGACAAATGAGATTGGTCTTGAAAAATGACAAGTTAGTAAGATGAATGGGAATGATCTTGCAAAATGACAAGTGCATGGAATAAGATGACTTACACAATAGAAAGTTAGTAAGATAAATGCTTGTAAAATGGAAATAACATGAGAAAAAGAATGTATAGAAGTGTAATAAAATGTTTTTTTTCTTTTTTAGATCCCTTTCTAATGATTTTGGTGTTTTTGGGATTAAATATATACAAATGGGGACCAACTAGTCAAGGAGATGCTCATCTAAGAGTAGAAGTTCCAATAAACATCTAAGTTAGCTGCAACAAAAATCATGGAAATAAATAATGGATCGTAGAAATAACTAAGAGCTAAAATAATAGCTAAATATGGTTTTAATGGCACATGCTCATAAATTGACAAGAGTGAGGATCCTAAAAAGATAATAATGTTTACCAAAGAGTAGCAATGTAATATAGAATAGTGTGTAGCATGAAATTAATATGAAGAACTATGCAGAAGGTAAAGATCCCAAGATAAAAATGTGTTCTTGTTCACTTGTCTAAAGAAGAAGCTAAAAAACACTATTCTGGTTGAATTGCTTTGCAGAACTAACATCGAAGGTGTTCATAATGTTGATGAGACATAACCAAGATGATAATTAGTCAAGGGACAAAAGTGTTTGGGTTAAAACAATACCAAGACATAACAAATAATAGGGTTCTCAAAGATGGGATGAGGGAAAAAATGCTTGTAAAATGGCAAGAACATGGAAAGGGGTGACCAAGCTAACCTTATTAAAAAATGAGCACTACCTATACAGTCCCAAAGTACCTCAAGTAAATGTAGTTCAAATCATGTGGCAAATGAAACACAATAGTATACTATGCCTAAAAAGGGTCTATAGGGTTGAACCCAAGATATGAGGCATGCTAATGGAAAATGGTATTTGGAAAAGTGAAAAATGGTTGTGTTGTTCTTATTGATAAGGAGATACACATCCTAGTCAATATGTGAGATAACATAAATGATCAATTATAAAGTTTTTATCTAGCACCCTTTCAAAAAAGCTTCTCTATCAAGTACTTATTGCTGATCTAGATCTTAATAACATGTTTCTGATATTTGTTGGTCATTAAGTTTATTTCCTTTAAACATCAAGATAAGATATCCTTGTAGCCTCTACCAAGGAAAGTGTTGCTAGTGATGGTAAAAAATGTTAGAATAAATGATATAAATGGGTAATGAATAGGTGGATAATAAGGAAATGTATAATGAATGGGGAAAAATGAATATTGGGACTTTTAGTCACACACACAATTGTTGATGTTGTATTCTACATAATTTTGGTTGTGGTGGGGCCAAAGACCTCTAAAGATGCTCTCAATAGCACCACTAGATTGTTTTTTTTTTTGATCTTGAGAGTAGATACCATTTAATTATATTATATATTGGAAGATATTTTTATTTGTTCTTTGATAATGTCTTCATCAAGAAATGAAGAATTTTTTTGCTCAATTATTAGTTCATTGATGAGTTTTCACCAATGAATTTGTCCTAATTATCCCATAGTGACTCTGAGAAGGTTTCATAAAGAGATTTTAACATTTGAATTTTATTTTATTTTAGCACCTTTAAAAAGGTTTCACTAAAAGATGCTAAGTTTATTCTTTGATCATCCCCTAGTTCCTCTAAAAATGTTTCACTAGGAGATTGTTCTGATTCTACATGAATTTGGTCTTAACCTCCTTAATATTCTATAAATGGTATGTCACCATGTATGTAGTTCAACAAAGTTTGATTCGATTGGTCCCAATCAATGTTTATGGGAGATGGAATATCAATAGAATGCCTATGTTGGGTGGGAATAATGGAATGATGAATGACATCACAATCCTCATAGAATATACTAGGATAACCCATGTTGATGCTGAAGTAATCATCCCCAAAAATCATAAAAGGATCACAAACATATTTGAATTGATCCTCAAGGAAATTGTAAACAATGTTATAATAATCAATATTGTATTCTATTTATGAATTTTATTTTGATAGAAGGGACTCTAAATATGATGTCACAATTGATGTTGATTTTGGTTCTGATGCTAAATCTGATGTTGATTTAAAAATAAAACCTAACTCTAATGTTATTTCTTCATCTAATATGGTTGTTTATAATGATGTTTTATTGAATTCTTGGTATTAAACAAGTAATGGCCTATGATGGCATAATGAGCTCAATAAAAAAATGATTCATCTAGGAAGCATTCAACACAAATTGACTCATATAAGTGAATCCTCTCAAAGTGAGGTTACCACTTGAGGGATGACTTGTCAAAATATTGTTTATCAAAAGGTAACTCCTTAATGAGTTGGAAAAGATTAAGAGACAACTCTATAGATAAAATATTAAGGAAAGGATGGGGAGGACACACAATAATCAACATGGATTGGAATGGTTTTCATTAAATAGGTTCAAAGAGGCTGACATCCTCAAATAATATGGAATACTCATGTTCACCATAATAATTCTCTACCTCGTATATAAGGACACAAGAGACCCTATTACGAGTGTACCTTAGTGTCATGTTTAAAAAGGTTATTCTACATGTTTGATAAGATTTGGATAATGTTTTGAAAACATTTAAACAAGGTATGGATTGCGATATTTCTTCCCAAAAAATGACTAAGGTACCAAAGAGACTATAAAAGGAGGATGGCTTAGAACCAAACACAATTAGAAGAATGTGTTCACAAAATTACTTAACCTTTGGGCAGGGTTGAAATCATATGAATTGGAAGACATTATGATAACTCAAAAATCCTAGAGTGTCACTAGTACACTAAAATGTATACTTTTGAGATATGTCAATACTATAAAATATATTTTAACTTTGATGAGTTGCTAATAAAAAACTAGAAGAAATACCTTTGGATTAGGAAGGAGATAATGTGAAACAAGAAACTCATGATGTGTAAAAATGAAAGAATTCCTAAGTATAAAACTAGAACAAAATTGGAAGCACAACAACACCACATGGTAATAATAATGGTAGTATAAAATGTGTTCTAAGACTCAAAGTGTGAGTGATATGTAAGATGACTTAAGTCCACCAAAGATGATAATGTGATAATGAGTCTATAAATGGCCCTTAATTTAAATGGTAAATTTAACCCAAGTTAAAACAAGTCAAGTTCAAATGGTGAACCCAACTTAACACATCAACGTTTAAAACTTAAAAAATTCCAATTATAAATTTAAATTATAAATGAGGGACTTGATAAAATTTGGCAAATGATTTAGACTAAAATGGGTAACATAACTACACTAGTTAGAAGATATGACACAATGTTTAAGATGATAATTTTGAACAAGGAAAATATTTATTTTCACTTGGATAATGTAATGCCTCCTTGTTCAATAAATTTGTGGATAATGTGTTTAGCTATGTAACCTTTTGTTAACAAACAATTTTTGACTCCAAACAAAACCAAGTAATCTAAGACAAAGATAAATCAATTGAATAATCATTTAAAGCCCTAAATTGACAAGGTGTGGCAAAATTGGGTTAACTAAACTAACAATTTTTTAAATGTTTCTAAATGAATCTCATGTTTACTAACTTTCATGTCAGCAAATAAGAGAAACACACATCATTTGGATCTACATCATATGACTTGTAAAAATTTCTTTCCCTTTTTATAACCACTACATCCATCACTTGCTCAGTGTAGTGTGATATCCAACATGATCAAATGTCTTAGGCTTATTTTCTATTAATGGAGACGGTTTAACTGCTCAAACCATAATCCTATTGAGGGGATACAAGTTTATATACCCCCCATGAAGAGGGGTTGAAGATGGTGCCAGAAGATGAAGTCTTGGGTCAAATATTCCCTATAGAACTTAAGAGAGGTAATGAAGTCCCCCTCACAAGTCAAGATGCAATGAAATAAAAACTAAGTAAAGTAGCTTTAAAGCTACTTCTAGATCACCCAATTCATGTGGGTCTTGGGGAGAGCCTTCACAACATATCTTCTATGCCTTTGGACTTAGGTAATTTGTAATGAAGATGACACTTTTGATCCCACAAGTTCCCTATAGGGGAGAGGGGGAGATCATATATGCATAACTTCATTTTTTCTCAAACAAATCTAAACTAATAAAATAATTATAAATGACTTAAAATAAAACTTTAAAGTGAGTTCGGTCTTAAAACACTAAAATTAAATATTTGGTGGTGTTCTTTGGCCCCTTGGCATTAAGTTGTAAAACTTTGAAATAACAACAAAACTATTCAAATAAACACCCTAAAATTTTCTTTAAAAACCAAATAAAATATTCCTAATTATTTTTAAGCATCCCAAAAGAGGTTTAAAAAAACATATTAAGCATGATTTGACATTTTTTCAAGTAGGCCCTGTAAGGAAATGGTCAACATGTTGTTTAGCTTAGAATCTCTTTTTCAAATGAGACAAGCAAAATTTTAAAATTATGCTCTTATGTTTGGATGATCTGTCAACCCAAAGGTAAAACCTCAATAAATCAAACACATTAAAAATCTCAATAAAACTTGCAAGGAAAGGATTAGATAAAGAAAACACAATTTATAAAAACTAACAAATAATAATTAAAAACTTTAAAAAGATTCAAACTCCTATTTAAATATTTTGTTAAAAACCATGCAACTTGAAATTAAACTGATAGAATATTTTGAAAATTTAGGAGAAAACATGTGGTTTTAAAAAAAATGTCAAAAATGGAGTCCATATGACCCCGAACTAGGCTCCGAAAAATGGCTTATTAGCTTGATGCCCTACATAATTATCGTTGATGGTTCTGGGATACACATAGTGACTGTTAATGGTTATATATGACTATCAACATTTCTATATGATTGTTGAAGGTTAGTTCATGACCGTTGATGGTTACATAAGACCATTGATGGTCTCTAAGTAAACCCATGAAGATGAAATATGACCAAACAAAGTTACAAAATCAATTTAAAAATATTTCAAGCCTCTAAATATTAGTTTATGACCTACACATTGATCTTATTGGTATGTGGGATATGTTAGGTCCCACTAAGCATGCCAAAATATAGTGTGGATTATGATATTTGATTAGTCAAACATTAGTCAATAAATCAAAGAGAAATACATAAATATCTAAACTAATCAAGATAAACTATTAATACAGGGGTTACATATGATAACAAGATACAAATGAAAGAAATAAATCAACCATTAACTTCCCAAATGACTCCATTACTCAAAAGATGCTCTAAACATGTTCTACCTTGATCTATAGCTCTAATATTTGTCAACAATGGCTTTTTTTGCTCCTCCATTCCCTCAAGAACTTTATACGAAACCTAGGTTCATAATATAAACTATCCCATATGCCTATCAATGAATCTAATCCAAATGAAAATAACATAATAATCAAAACACAAAGGAATTGTGGAGATATTTTAACATTATAAGTTTACACAATTTAATATTTAAAATGGTAGTGTGAGGCCTTCTATTTATAGATTTTTGAGATTGGTTAGGATCAACCATGACCATCCATATCAATATTGAGATGTGTGGCCATGAATTAATCCAATATCTATAATTAAATACATAAATATCGTCATCATGATTTGGGAATAAGGGGAATTAATAAGGCATGGGAGGAATTAAAGAGGCATGGGAGGCCATAATTCAAATATTTTATGTATTTATGGCCTAGGGATGCCTCCCCCAGAAATGATGTCATTAGGTGATGCAATTAATAAGAATCAATTTACAAAAATAAATAATCAATAACCTCCATGTAAAATACAATTAATCTCTTGATTTTAATTAATTATCCTTAAACAAGATTTACAAATATTTATGAAATTATCTTGAAATTGGTCCTCAATTAATCAAAATGGTCAAGTAGTCATATTACTGGGTCTTAATTTAGCTTAAGAAGAATTGGAAGGTGATGTTAGATGCATTGGAATAGTATTCCCATTTAGGATGTTTCCAACAAAAAATAACAATGGTATGTGATGTGTACTAATGAATTAGAAAAAAAGAGTGATCTAGAGCACAAAAAGGCAAAACCATCATTTTGACTTGAAATGAATTGATCATAGTTAGGAATAACATAAAATGTATTGACCTATTTAGGGATACTTTATCCTAAACAATCACTTGTAAATGATATGTTTGAACCATGTAGTGTATTTTTATGATTTTGACCTAAATTGGGAATTTGAGTGCAATTTGAGTAAGATTGATAATTTCAATAGAAATGGTGTTAGGAATTAGATGTCTGTAATGATAATGTTGGTAATGAAGTAGATTCCAATCATAGACTTTATGAATACCTTACTAATACAAATATGTTTGACACCTATTTCATTTTTACCCTTAGCCGAGTTGTCTTAAATAATCCACTTCCTTTATATCACCCTCAACTTATAGCTTTGTACAAACAAGAATCCATAGTACCTATAGATGAGTTTGAAATTGATGAGACCTTTTGTAATTTTCTAGGCCCAATAGACAATGTTCCATTAGAAGACCATAAATAAGGGTTATAAATCAAATTGGATCCTATAACCTATTTTGGAGAATGGATGAACACCCTTAGCCATAAACAATTAAATTAAACATTGGGGTCCCAAAGTGAAAACCTCTTTGAGGCACTTTTGGACTAGGGTAAAAGTAAAGAAAAAGGCAAATATTCTAGTGAAAACCTATTCAGGTGACATTAGATGGGGATGCTCATCCTTCCTCAAATATAGCTCATGAGACCACTAATGATAAACTTGCTATTGGGTCTGAGTTTAGTTCTAAAGAACAACATGCCTTTGACAAAATTATTTAATAATTTTCAATAGTATTTGTAACATGGCCATCCCTACCATTTAGAGATTCTAATTTGTCATGTTTAGGAGAGCTTGAAAAACAAGTCTGAATAAATGAATTTACCATTAAAGGCCAATTCAAATCATTTCCAACCATTCTAGAAGATGGTTTGACTCTCCTCATATAAGACACTACATAAGTCAATATCGAGACTCTAGATAACCTGAAATGGATTAAATTAGGCACATCCCTCACTAAGGAAGAATATGAAGTCTTTGTAGACCTTTTGAGGGAATTTATTAACATCTTTCCTTGGGCTTATTAATGCATGCCAAGTTTGGACCTCACCTTGGTCTTACACCATCTTGTTATACATCATGATGCTAAACTCGTGAAGCAAAAATTATTCAAGATGCATCTTTGCATTGTTATATTACTAAAGAAAGAGTTTAAAAACTCTTAGAAGAAAGATGTGTTTGACCAATTAACTAATCAAAGTGGATCTCAAATTTTGTGCTAATTAGTAAAAATAGATAATAAATTATAATTTACATTGATTTTAGAGATATAAACAAGGCCTTCCCCAAGGATGACTTTCTTATTCCAAACATTGACATGATAGTTGACTCCACTACAGGGTACAAAATGCTTTCACTAATGGATAGATTTTTAGGATAAAACCATATCTAAATTTCACTATAAGACCAACATAAGATATTTTTAACTTCATGGAGAACATTTTTCTATCAAGTTATGTCATTTCGTCCCAAAAATGCTAGGAATATATTCCAAAGATCCATGATTTTCATATTTCATGATATAATGGATGGCATTATTAAAGACTATATCGATGACATATTGGGTAAATAAAAGACCCATGTTGATCATCCAATCATTCTACAAAAAAATATTTGGGAGGTTGCATGAATATAAAATTAGAATCAATCCTAAGAAGTGTGTTTTTAGTGTTACTTCAAGAAATTTTCTAGGATTCATTGTCTCACATAGTGAAATTGAAGTTGATCATTCCAAAGTCCAATCTATTATTAAAATGACACCACCTTATAATTTGAAGTGGTTATATATTTTTCAAGACAAGATCCAAGCTATCATATGCTTCATATCTCAATTGGCCAACAAATTCCATCCATTTACATATTACTAAAAAAGGGTGTTACATTTCGTTGGAATGATAAATGCTAAAAATCCTTCCAACACTTGAAGGACTATCTTGCCAATCCACCTCTTTTTTTTCCACCTATGCTAAGAAATTAATTCTTACTGTATCTATCTACCATAGACAAATCCCTGGGAGAAATTATAGATTGGCATGATGATAATGAGAAATAACATGCCATGTACTATTTAAGCTTTAGATTGGTTACATATGAATAAAATTATACACCTATTAAAACAATTTGTTTATCTATGGTCTTTATAGCCTAAAAGCTATGAAATTACATGTTAAACAACAAGACCATAATCATTTCCAAAGTAGATCCACTAAAGTATTTACTATCTAAGACAACTTTATAAAGATACATGGCAAATGGATCATGATTTTGATTGAGTTTGAGAATGAATACATCAATTAGAAGGATATCAATGGAAAAGTGCTTGCAGATTAGCTTGTTGAATCTCTCTTTGTAGATACTAAACCTCTAATCTTTTGATTTCTAGATGAGCCCATTATGACCATCATTGAAACACCTCTTAAGGAGAAACACTAAAATCTATATTTTGATGGATCATTTACAATAAATGGATTGGTGGAAGGCCTATTATTTATTACACCACAAGGGTATCTTATCCATAAATCATTTTTAATTAGTTTTCCTTGTAATAAAAACATGGCCAAATATGAAGCACTCATTAGAGGGCTTAGCCAAGTAGTACAATGGAATATTTAACATCTCTAGTTTTATGGTGATTGTTAGTTAATCATCAATCAAGTTATAGACCAAGGATGACAAGTTGGTTCCATACAAGGACATGATCAACATTCTTAAATAATATATTGATGATATACAATTTAAACATATACCAAGGGCTAGTAATAGAACAACAAATGCCATGGACACTATTGGCTCTTTGATTCACCATGTCAACAAGGCAAAACAATATCAATTCATTGTTTAAAATCTTATAGCGCTAGCTCATAAGCCTTCAATCATCTTAATAATTTGTGATATTATTGGCCCCAACTCTATATAGTATTCAAATAATTTTACCTACCTACATGACCATATCATGCCACCTTACATATCCCATAAACAACAAAATGCCTTTACCTACCAACTTGCATGATATACCTTACTTGGACCCAACCTTTACCACTATAGCTTTGATCGAACTCTACTTCACTATCTAAATTAGGTAGAATCAACATTACCACTATAGGAAGCTCATGAAAATGTATGTGTATCCCACACAAATAGGGACATCCTATCCGAAAATCTCATACATATTGGGTTTTATTGGCTAACTATATATGTAGATGTAGCTATGTATGTTAAATGGTGAGACAAATGTCAAAGGAATGATAATATAATTCATGCCCTATCCAAAACACTCAAACTAATGATTACAACATGACCATTTGCTTCATGGTGACTTTATCTCATTGGGAAGATAAACCTAACCTCATTTTATGGCTATAAACACATCCTTACCATCATCAAATATTTCAATAAGTGGGTTGAAGTTATACCCCTCACTTAAGTGATTGGAAAACAAATTTCCAAATTTATATTCAATCACCTCATTATATGTTATGGTTTCCCATCCATCATTATATATAACAATGATGGATCATTCAATAACAAGGATGTCAAATCACTTTATATCGAGTACAACATTACTCAAAAAAATTATATTGCCTATTACCCACAAGGTAATGGCTAACCTAAAGCATATAATAGACCATTTTCAACATCCTCAAAAATATTGTTAATGATGTTAACCATGATTGTCACCTCTAAATATTTCATGCCCTCTAGGCATACCATACTAATTACCATACCCTAATAGGAGCCACTCCATATTCCCTGGTTTATAGAACTAGGGCCATTCTTCCCATTGAAGTCAAGTTACTTTCTTTGTTCATCTCATTGAATCATGTCTTAGATAATGAACATTATTGATTTACTTCCATATAATATCTAGAATTAACTGATGAGAAATGCATGGTCACTATCAATAGCCTTAAAGCATATCTTAACAGATTCCATGGTCACTATAACCAATGGGTCAAACATTAAGATTTCAAACTTGGTGATCTTTTTCTCAAAGAAAACTAAAATAATACCATAGTCAAGAAGAAGCACAATGGCAAGTTTAAACCCAACTAGATAGGCCCCTATATCATTTTTAAAAATTATGTCTCTAGAGAATATATGCTCGCTACTCTAGATGGGGATGAACTTGATGAGCTGATGAACATCATACACTCTAGTGCTACGTCACTTGAAAGACTTGAAGTATACATCATACACCTCAAGTGCCACTTTGCTTGAGAGACCTAAATTATTATCTATGAGTCCCATTTCTATTGTACCATAAGACTAAAATTATTCCTTGTATTATACCTTATACTATTGTACCATACCTTTCCTATTGCCTAGTTATTTTTACCCTCTGTATCCAACTCCTTTAACCTTGGTTCTATTCCATTATTTCTTTATATGCCTTTCGTGAGTGGATTTAATTCAAGTTTCAGTGTTTTATTTAGTATTCTACATAGAGGTAGTATTTTGGACTAGTATGATAGTGGTTTGGTAGTTTCATCTTTCATTTCTTGTTTCATTTAATTTTTCATGCTACTTATTATAACCACCTTTGGGAAAATCAGAGTCTTAACATTGTGATACTAATTATAACCATCTTTGAGAAAATTATTATCATTAACCTATGTTGTTTCATAATTTTAACTACATATGGGAAAATTAAGCACAACACCTTTATCATGCCTTGAAGTCCCACCCTACCATTCCTATGTCATACTATGCCATTTGCCTTTTTTTCATATTTTTATTGAGAACTTGATGCTACCTAGTCATATTATTTTACTATAAGGTACAATTATAGTGACTTGAGGTCCTAATGGGACTATGTAGGTAAAATTTGATTCATGTTGAGGTTAGATCAATCACCATTTTCCATGCTTTTTCTATTTTGCAAGCAATTTGAATTTTGAATGCTCTCATCATTTTGAAATCAATTTTTAAGTTTAAACACTCTTAGCATTTTACAAGAAATTTTTAATTGAATGTTTTTTCCATTTTATGATTTGGAACATTTAATATCACATCATTCTTGATTGAGTTTAGATACATAAAGCAATCCAAAAACATTTTTAAAAGATCTAGAAAATCCTAAAAATCACCAAATCAACCACTTCTTTTCCTTAAGGATTCTAGGACCCCTAACTAATTCAAAAGAAACCACTTATTTTTTAATATCCCCATATTTAATAGCCTACTATCCCCTGCTCTTGTTTTTTGGTGATCCCATTCCCATATTCTTTTACAACACAATCATATTTTTCCTATCATCATTTTATGATATCCTATCTCTTGGGAAAACTACATTTGGCCTAAAGTATATACTAGACCTTGCATCCATAGAAATATGTAGGAAACACCCACTTACCTAAAGCATCTAGATTCATCTAAACTACCCCTTTATTTTCTTTTATTCCCCTTATTTTTTATGTTTGTGTCATTATCTCCTTTAGCCTAGGGGCGATGTTCATCATCTTTTTTATTCTATGTTTCCACTAAAATTGTGATTAACAATTGTTTGTGTTTATTTCATGTTTCTTTGTTTTTTTTTTATTTTGTGCCATTTATTTCTTAGTGTTTTGTCTTTTTGTTTTTTACTTTTATGCCTATTTATTTGCTTTCTTATTTTGACTTGACTTAGTATATCTACAGTCATTAAGTGATTCCTTTTGCATTATACTTAAGTCCATCCATATTCATATGTTAATATTATCATCATGGTTTTTATCACTGGTGCATTTTTTCAAATGTATATTAGATCACATGTTACTCCTTATGCATATTTCATCTAAGTTATCATGGTTTTCTATTATGATGCATACCATCATGTGTTATAATAAAAATCAACTCAAGAAATATTACAAGCAAAGTAGCTATGATACTTCTCTTTGGCACCTAAAAAAATTTCCTCTCTACCCAAATCATTCCACAATACATAATAATTAAACTATAAAATATTTTTAATCTTTTATAGTTAGGACATACATCTCCATACTAATAGGTTGCCTAATTTCATATTTCTCCTTTATAATAGCTTAATATTTCTTTGTGATTATGGATTCATTACATAATCCCCCTATTCCAATTTTCCATCATACTCCCATAATTTTTCCAATGATTATAACTACCTTTGGGTAAATCATTGTGTATCATCTAACCCAGAAAGCTAGTGATTATAAATTCCTTTGCTCAAATCATTGTGTTTTAATCTATCTAGATATTTTAGATTATAACCACCTATGGGTAAATACTTATCATTCTTCTTCCCAACTAAGGCACATTACCATTTTGATAATGCTTACAACTAAATTTGGGTAAACCGTTATCTATATCTACCCAATTGGGGAATGTTTTTATCATGCCAATGATTATAAATGCCTATGGGTAAATAATTATTTCATTTTTAATGATTATAACCACCTTTAATAAAACCATTTTCTTGTTACCCTTATACTTTTTTTAATGATTATAACTTCCTATGGGAAAATAATTATCTTTTTTATCCTACTATGCTGATGATTATAACTACCTATGGGAAACTCATCCTATTTCTTTTCTCACCTAGGGTAGCTCACCATGCCACTAATTATAACATGTGGTAAAATTATTCTTTTTTACCCCATTTGACCTTTTGGTCCCATCATTTTCCTTATTTTGAGGTATCGATCTCCAACCATATTTTTTTACCATTCCCTCGAGGGGGAATCCAATGCTCATCCATTATTGTTGTAGTACTAGCCATACAAGACCTTTTCATTCTTTGATAAGATGTTACTATGACTATATCTTATAATGCCTTCATAAATAGGATCAAATTGACCACAACTAGATTTCAAATAGACTTCAGAATGATTCTTACCAATCATTGTAAATTAAACCTAAGAATCACTAAACATCTTATAATTGCTTATGCATCATTCATCAAAGCTCAAAGTCATGTTGAGACATCTCTAATTAATGTATTCTATAATATTCAATAATAACCTCTAATGAATTCATCCCTAATCACCTTCTGACATACTAACTGTTAATTTGGCCGATGGACCTATTAAGTGGGGCACTTGAACAAATATCAAATATTAAAAGAGCTAAAATACTAATCAAAATCAATTAACAAGATAAAAAAGATTAAATTCCTAGTTGAATTATTCATTTGAAATTAATTAACATCTAAAAAAGGAAATTCAAAAATCAAAATATAAAATCCTTTCATCATTTCCTTTATGAGTTGTCAAGCTCTTTCAAAATATCCTAAAATATCTAATTTTGAGAGCCATGCCTAGTAATTGAAAATAATAATTAAATGATAACTATTAACTCAATTGGAGTTAATTTTAACTCACCTAGAATTAGTTTAAACCCATTTCAAGCCTAAACTCAACCTTAACTCACCTTGGGTGAGAGTCAATTCTAAAATCTATAAATATAAGACCACACCCCTTCATTTATAACCTTAGATATTGTTGATTATTATGCAAGATTCACTCCATAAGACTCATGAAATTAGTGTTACAATACCCATATCTTAATCCAAGAAACATCAAATCTGAGGTTCCAAGGAGAGAAGGAGACAAGAAACCTCCATTATCAAAGACTTCTTTATTCACAAGATAAGCAAGCCATTCAACAAACCATTTGGATCTCTAAGGAAGTAAAAGATTTGTTTTTTTATTATTTTATTTTGATTTCATTTAGTTTTGTTATCTAAACTCTCCTTAGTGTCTAGGAAAGAGGTGTTAAGATTTTAGAGTGTTTATTTGAGTTTTATTTATTAAACTAACACAAGACTAACATCCCATCAATGTATTCCTTGTTCACAACCTCCCTTTTAGTTTGTGGTTTTAACTTACCCTTTTCATTGTAATTAGTAGACTAGTTTATAGTTCTTAAGTGATGTATCAAGGGAGATATCCCTATCTAGATTTTCAATCCATTCTTTAGGTCATCCATAACCTAGGATTGATCCCATGTTGTCACTTAAGTGAGGAGATTTGACCAACTTCCTCAAGGTTAAAAATTTTGATGATAATAATTATGGCATGCTCGATGGGACAAGAGATATCATATATTGAAAAGTTATTAGTGTCGTTCTTCAATGTACCAACATTTGGAGGCATGAACATAATCGCCAATGGTGACTATAAGTTTATTTAGTTGGTTTTAGTAGCCTAGGTATTATTTCAAGTAGCTATTATATCCATTTTGCCTTTCTCATGAGGTCTCATGGCTGATTTTGGAGTGTATTTATATTTTACTCAAGTTGTTGAGCCATATCAATCTTATGTTAATCCTTACCATTAGTATATTGATCTTTATCAATAGCATAATGAGTTATACCATCACTATATTAAGCCATACAAGCCTTTATACTAAGAGAATCATCCTCCCTCACTTCCCCATCAACCTTACCAATATTTTCAACCTTCGTACCAATCTATCCAAGCTTACCAATAGTCATATCTACCACCTCCCACCCTAATTCAATGTCCTTGGTAGCCTATTCATTATTCTATTCATTCTTTTTAAGACCATGCTTCCCCTAGTTAACATAGATACATTTCCAGTCATCCTAACTTAGGCTTAAAATAATTTTTTTTAGTATATTAAAGGAATATGATATACCCTAATATATAAATATAATATGTTCTAAGTTTACCTATTAATCTCATTTAGAATATGAGGGACTCATTGAAATTGGTTAAGAGTAAGTGGGCACCTATTAAGAGAGAGAACCAATAAAGACTGACCAGTGATATGTTGAATACATGTGGCCTAATTCAATACATAGAGGACAAGTTAGTGTTTCATGAGGGGAATTAAGTTCATTACCATCAGCCTCATGTGCCTTATATTCCACATCAACCCTCTTTTATTCCACCCATTCTCCCTTAAAATACTAAATCAAGTGAGTTTCAAAGCCTCCCAAGTCCTTCAAATATTCATCAAGCCTTCCTATATGGATAAAAATCTAAGAAAACATTCAAAATAGGAAATAAGTCCTTTTTGATAGGGTTGAAGACCAAGATAAATGATAATTATAGTCTTTGATTACTTTTTTTAGGGAAAATAATGAGTTTATCTTGGCACAAAATTCCCTTCCTCTTCCCCAAGATCCCCAAAAAATGTATTTTAAGATTCAAATTTGAAATCAAGTGGTGGAGTCATGGGATAATAAAAATGGAAAATATTTAGATTGGGAAATTGAGACCAAAGAATAACTTGTACCTATTCAAACCCCACCTATCCCTCCTTAATAACCTAGAACCTTCCCATCATAAAATTATATTCAAGAAGGTATACAAATCAATAAAGAGATCCTTGTTGATAAGGTTGAATAACATAAACCCTTCCCATCATGAAGGTTAATTAAAGAGAGCATTAAAATGAATAAGTCCTTATTGATAAGGTTGAGTATTGAAGAATATCAATAGTTGAGGGATTGATTAATGAATGGAAAGATAATAACGATAGGCCCTTTGATCTCAAAAATAAAAAACTTATTTGTGAGTTTGATCAGCCCATTATTAAATAATAACATGTTCTATGGGAGGAAAGTTAAGAAGGCCAAGTTACAGCTGTAAGTGAGTCTCAATAAGACTATGATGAAGATACTTCAAGTGAACATGAGGAATAAATCATCATTGGCACTCCCCTTGGTGAAGAAAAGAGAAAATCAATTTTTGAAGATGAAGGGAGAGGTGATATTCATCTTTTGGTAGAATAATTTAAAGGAGAGAACACTCTTGAAAGTGAATAAAGCTTAATTAAGATAGTTTCAATAGTTACCCAACCATCTAGTCATCTCAATGAGATGATGTGTAACTAAGAATAATAGTTCTTAGATCTTCTTGATGAATTGGAGAAACTATATGTAGTAGAGATGCATTTGGATATCTTCCAAAATGTTTCAAGTGGCCAAGAAAATGTAAACTCTTGTTTTGAATTCTCCTTTGACTAAAAATGATGGCTTGTTTTCTTGTTAAAAATAATAATTGATTGATTTGGAAATAGAATAATCTCAAGGAATAATTTACCTTGAGAGTCTTAATGAGAGGGTTGAAGTTAGTCTTGAAGTGAAATATCTCTAAAGTGAACAAGGGGGGATATTGAGTGGGATTGAGATGGCTTCTAATGATCAAAAGGCAAAACTTGAAAGAGAAGAATTGTAGTTATATCATGATCACATAAAGGATCTTGAAGCTCTTGTTAGTCTTATGGATCCTAAAGATAAGGGTGAATATGATTTTAAGGTTGTATCCCTTTAAGATTCTAGTCAAGAAGATGATGAGGACATGTAGTAGCATTTGGACATTTATAGTGAATTTGAGGCTCTTCAAAGGCATATATCTCTTGTTGGGTAGGTTGAAGATGCTTGTGGCACTGATTTATTCCTTGAACAATGTGGAAACCCACAAGATATTATTTAAGACAAAATGTACTATTTCATTTAACCACTTGAAGCTAAATGTGATTCTTTCCCTATGAGTTAAGAGGTGATCATGGTGAGTTCAAACATTAAGGAGCAATATGAAGTGAATATTAAGTCACATGATGAGTATGTATTCATTGGAATCATGTTTTCAATAGATAACTTAGTTGAGAGTATTCCAAAAGAGATGGAAAGAAAGAGGTATCCTCCACCAAAAATCATGTCCAAAGGGGAAATTGATCTACATCATTTCTCATATCATGGAGGAATAATTTTCAAAAAAAATCTTTTTGATCTAGGATGAAGTCATATTAAGGCTAGTTATTGCTGGTAGTGTTCTTGTGTTTTTATTTTCCTAAGTGTTTTATAAAAAAAGTGTGTGTGTGTATATTTATTTAATGTGTTTTTATTGTTTTATTATGTGTTTTGGAGGTATTTTAGTTATATTTTATTATTCAAGGCATTTATAATCAATTCTAAGGTCTAATCAGGTCTAAAGTTGAGTGATGTGGGACTCCATAGCCCAATGGATGGACTAGGTAACTAGTCTAAGGTGCATAGAATTCATGCAATCCCAGGAGGTCACCAAATATGTTGGTCAAAATTGGGCACCATGGGTAGGTGTAATTCAAAACTTTGATGTACTTGATCTTAGTTTTGTTGATAGCCATTGTGAAGGTCTTGTATTGGTTTAATGACATAGGATGATAGTTAGTGTGTCTTACTTGATAGCTTACAATGTCCTCTAAGATGATATAGTGAGTATTAGGGGTAAGTCACTTAGTATTGTCATAAATTGGTTATTATCTATAGTATTATTTATGTATTTAGCAAAGTTTAAGGGTTGTTTGGAGAAATTAAGGTAATTTTTCATACTTGTCTCATGCTTATTCAAGCTATTTCATGTCAAAACTAATGTTCTCTAAGCTAGATCAAAAATGTAATAATTTAAGGAAGGTAATGTTGAAGTAAATTGATAATTGCCCAAGATATCTTGCATCCCTTTGGCCTTACAAGTAGCTAAATAACATTAATATTTCTCATTTCTAACATATTTTCACCTTTGAAACTCCTTTGTTCTTGTTTCAACATCGAAGAAAGTATAATGTTAGGTTTTGGTAGTTAAGAAAGTGTTTTTAAATTACATATCCATTTTTATAGTTAGGAATAACCCCATAAACATCTTTAATGGAGCTCTATCAAGCCATGTTTTCATTCTTGTAGGTTTATCATTTAAAACCAGGCCCTTGGCTATGAAAATAAGGTGGAAATTCAATGGAAAGTGTGAAATAGAATTTTTAAGAGAGGTAAATCACTAATATAATCTATATTAGTCTCCATTATGATCATAATTGGGATTATATGATGTTTTTAGGGTAGTAAGAGATACAAATTTATCCATGTCTTATATCAAGTTCTTGGCAAGCAAATGAATTGAGTTTGTTTAACATTGGTTTATAAGCAACCTAAGGAATTAGATTAAATTATCCTATGGTATTTATGTACCTCGTATGACATTAATTTTTTGTATATGTTTATATTTTAAACCCCTTAGATCTATGAACCATCCTTGTGAATGTAAACCTCTCTAAAACCCTATAAAACCCCTACTATCTTAGGTTTCTCTTTGTAATTGCAATTTAGAGCTTATTAGAAACATGAGGGCAATGGGAGAGGATATAGGTGGTATGAGAGGTCCTAAAAAATCATCACCAAGTATATATACTATGTATAGATGGGAAAAAAGTGAGGTTTTAGGCTTATAACATAGACCTACAGGTCTGCTTGCAAAAAGACATTGAAAACATGAATTTTTCATTGGTTTAGATGTTTTAAACTTTTTTTGAGAAGTAAAGACCATACGTAAGGTTATGAGGGTGATATATATCCATTTTGAGAGGAATATAATACCAAAATAAGATTTATAGGGTCAAGATGACATGACTACTAATAAACCCTTGAAATGGGAAAAAGCAAGATTTTATAGTTTCTTGAGGTCAAACTAAGTGGAATAATAGATATAAAATTTAGGGGATGTGTCTCAAGAATTGAGTAATTATATATAATTAAATAAAAATTAATTTGAAAATTTGAAGAGAAAAATAGTCTTCTTGAGTGCAACATATAGCCTTGAAAGTTAAGAGCTTTTCTTTTCACATGTGAACTAGCTTGAATAGGTTCATGGGAAAAAATGGAATTTAGAATTATTGAATGGGTATTTATAATAAAATTCCATGTAATTATACAATTAATCAAATATCACATCTCTATGAACCATTTTTATGAGGACAACAATGTAAAAAATAGTATTTTGCCTTGTGAAGAGCTTGAGAGACCATGGGTTTTTACTTAGAACTTGGATGAAGAAATACATTGGTAGAAATGTCATTAGGAGATATTTAAGAGGTCCCTATAATATAATTTTGATGTGTTGATTCTTATTGAAGATTCTTGGTCTTTATGAGCATTTATTAAGAATTTTACCTAGTCAAAACACATGCAAACTCCTAAATAGGAACTTGATATTTGAGTTTTGCTTCTTAAGTGGTCATAATTCCCTTGAATGAATTTAAAAACATCTAATTGAACTTTTTTTATCCCATATGCATTTGAATAATATATTTAGTGGCATGTGTGAAGTGGAAAACATAGGAAAATGGCCTATTTTTTTAGGTTATAGTCCTAAATCAAGACATATCAACTCAATCATGAAGATGTTGAAGATTTGAATGCAAGGTTGGTTAATCCTCACACCATATAGTGATGGTAGAAGGTTCTATTGAAACATCACCAATAATGTATGGAAGTAATAATGGTGCTTTATCTTAAACCCTATCTTGAAGCATATATATATAGGCCTATCTCTAAAATTATGGGGGGAAGTCACTAAGGGTTGTTGTGACTTTGATTACCATAGAGGATTATTGAATGCATGAACTCAATAATGTAATCTTTACACATCTTGAAAAAACCTTCACTACCCACAATATGTTTGCAAAGGATTTATAACATGCCAAAAAGAATTGTATATAGTATAAATAGTACCTATAGTCTTCCAATCCAAAGAACTAAGAGTTTGAAGATCACTTAAGGTTCTCAATGGGGGTTTTAGACTTGTTAATTAGTCTGAAAGGGATATAAGAATATTACAAGTCCCAAGTACCTAAGAAACTCATTTCTAATATCTTGAACTAAAGAAAATGAAGATATAGGAAGCGTGTGGAGGACATAATAGGATTGGAGGTTTTTATTGATATATAAAGTGTATGGATTCAATATTATACCATGGGGGCATTTGAGATGATCAAAAAAGGATATAAAATGAGAGAAGACACCTACAACCATGCATATAGTCCTAAAATAGGCACATAATTATCAAAAGGGAAGTTCTAAGAGGTTTTGAGGATTGACCAAGGTAAAATAACACTTGGGGGAGCTAATGAATTCTATTTAAAACCCCACACATGCATTGGTTTAAATTTAAACACCCTAAAACTCAAAATATGCATCTTATCTCTCAGCCTACTCAAGCTTGTTTATGGTTAAACTAGGGCTAATTTTTTTTTGAAACTTTCATAAATTGAGTTCTACCCACTAGAATGGATTCATAATTTTAAAAATAAAACTAATTTGATGTCCCATAATGCATTTTTAAATTTTTATAGTGGTAATATACAATCTTGTATAGTCTCCACTACTATGGGCTTGCATTAGGCTTAATTAGGCCTAATTGAAAAAAATGGAGGTTGAAAAAGTGGGTCTACTTTGAGATTTAGATCTTGAAATTTGGGGTGAAGTTGTGATAGGATAATGGGTACCCAAATATGCTTTATTTTACTTAGAGGTGTTGTGAGTCTTGCAAACTAAGGAGCTTTGAACTAAAACAAAGCTATAAACATAGATTTGCCTTGAGAGAAAGCATGTTAATGGTGAATGAATTTTGTATAATTAATGTGTAAAATTATTGTATTAGGGCCTTAAAAATATTTAAAATGAAATCCAATTATTTAAACTTCAATAATTCAATTTTTCAATTCACAATCACTCCAAATGGGCAATTTCAAGGAAGATGGATGAGTCACTAAGGTAAACAAGTAACTCCTATGCCACATTGAGAGGAATATCATTAAATAAATTGCACACATGTTGAAGAGAGATTTTAAGACTATTTATTGACCTGATTTCTTAATTTTAACTTGATTATTAATGATGTGACACTAGTCATGGTCTTCTCCAACATGTCTTTCCTCTCTTCCTCTCTTTCTCTTCTATATGTATTCCTAATTTTGGCACTGAAAGGATCCTTCCACCATAAATATGGTGTATCCCTAATTTTTTATATCTATTGATCAATAATATGACTGGTTTCCCTCCTAACATGGTTATTTATAGTGTGAAGTAATCAATGGTTGATCTAGGCAAGTGTAGACTTAGCTCACCTTGTCTTGTTATCCTATTATTCTTACCTTCTTTCTATTTGTTTATCTATTTTTGGTTGTTAAGAGTGTAATAAAATTTTCTAAGTGGATTAGAAGTGGAAAACATCTTATCTTATACTCTCACATTTCCTTACCTCTTTTCATATCATTAATATGATATGTTCTTGTAGGATATGTGTATGCTTATGGTAGTCCTATAGGTCTAAGTTCACATGAAAATTAATGGTAGTGGTCTTAAAATTTGGTGCATCACCTCATTTGTAGTTTATGGTTTTATCTTACCCTTTTCCTTGTAATTAGTATTTTATTTTGTATTTATTAGGTAATGGATCAAGTGAGTTATCCCAATCTAGAGTTTTAATCCATTTTAGGTCATCCACAACCTAAGATTGATCGCATGTTATCACTTAAGTGATGAGGCTTGAACAACCTCATCAAGGCTGAAATTTTTTATGATAATACTTATAGCATGCCCATTGGGACAATATACATCATCTATTAAAAAATTATTAGTGTTTCTCTTCAATGTACCAACCTTTAGAGGCATGAACATAAGCACCAATGGTGAGTACAAAATTTTTCAACTTGTTTTAGCATCTCAGGTAACCTTTTAATCAAGTACTATTTTTAATTTTTATTTATCATGATGTCTCATGCCTAATTTTGGAATGGATTTATATTTTACTCATGTTTCTAAACTATATAAAGCATATATTAATCCTTATTAGTAGCATGTTGATATTTATTAACAACCTAATTATCTATATCAGCCCCATGTTGAGCCAAACTAGCCTTCCTACCAAGAGTATCATCCTCCCTCACTTCCTCATCAACATTACCAAGCTTGTCAAACTTCATATAAATATAACCAAGCTTACCTCAAATCCCACATTCCACCTCCCACCCTAATTTTACCTCTTTAGAAGCCTATTTATTCTTCTAATCAGTCTTGTCAAGACCATGCTTCCTATAGTCAACATAGTTACATTTATAATCAGCCTATCTCAATCTTCAAACAAAATATTTTAGGCTATGCAAGGAATATGATATATCTTGATAGATAAATACAATATGGTCTAAGTGTCCCTATTCATCTCATTTAGAATATGAGGGACTCACTCTAGCTGGTTAAGATTAAGTGGTCACCTTTTAAGATAGAGAACCAACAAAGACTAACTGATGATATGTTAGATATATGTTCCCTAAATTAGTGCATATAACACAATTTAATGGTTTATGAGGGGTAGTAAGTCTAGTTCCATCAACCTCATGTGACTTATTATACTCTGAATCAACTCTCTTATGTTCCACCCATTCTCCCTTACAATTCTAAATAAAGTGAGTTTTAAATCCTCCCAAGTGCTTCACACATTTATCAATCCTTTCCATATGGATGTCAATCCAAGAAATCATTTAAAATAATAAAAGAGTCTTTTTTAGAGGGTTTAAGGTCAAGATAAATAATAATTAGAGTCTTTGATTACTATTTGTAGGGAAAAAAAATGAGGTTATCTTGGCTCAAAATTCTCTTCCCAGTCCCTAAGAGACTTCCAAGAAGTCTTTCAAGATTCCAATTTGGAATCAAGTGGTGAAGTTATGGGATAAATAAAATGGAAAATGTTTATATTGGTAAATTGAGACTAAAGAGGAACTTGTGCCTATTCAAACCCCACCCCTCCCTCCTTAAGAACCTAAAACCTTCCCATCATGGGCGTATATCCAAGAAGGAATCTAATTCAATAAAGAGGTCCTTTTTGATAATGTTAAAGAACATAAAACCTTCCCATCATGAAGGTCAATTCAAGAGATCATTCGAATGAAGAAGACCTTGTTCATAAGGTTGAATATCAAAGCATGTCAATATTCAAGGTATTGATTAATGAATGTAAGAAAAATAATGATATGCTCTTTGATCTCAAAAATCCAAAACTAATTTGTTAATTTAACTATCCCATTCTTAAATAAGAACATGTTATATGGGAGGAAAGTGAAGAAGGCCAATTTATAGCTATAAGTGAGCCTCAAGAATGCTATGAAGAAGATACTTCAAGTGAACATGAGGAAGAACTCATCATTGGCACTACCCTTGGTGAATGAAAGAGAAAAATAGTCTTTGGAGATGATGTGAGAGGTGATCTTCATCATGTAGAAGAAAAATTTGAAGGAAAGAACACAAATGGAGGCAAACAAATCTAAATTAAGATAGTTACATTAGTTTCCTAGCCAATTAGTCATATCAAAGAGATCATATATGACTAAAAGTAATAGTTCTTAGATCCTCTTGATTAATTGGAGCAATTGGCTATAGTAGAGATGTATTTTAACATCACCTAGAATGTTTCAAGTAGAAAAGAAGAGGTAAACTCTTATTTTGAATTCTCTCCTTTAACTAAAAATGATGGATTGTTTTCTTGTTGTAAGGAATAATTGATTGATTTGGAAATAGAATAATCTCAAGGAAGAATTTTACTTTAGATTCTTAATGAGAAGGTTTTAGATTGTCTTGAAGTAAAATATCTCTTAAGTGAATAATGTGAGATCTTTATTGGGCTTGAGATGGCTTCTAATGAGTAAAATTAAAAGCTTGAAAGAGTATAATTGTAGTTATACCATGATCACATGAAGGATTTTTAATATATTGTTAGTCTTATGGATCCTCAAGAGAAGGGTTAAGATGTGTTTTATGTTGTATCCCTTCAATAGGCTAGTCAAGAAGATGATGAGGACATGTGGCAATGATATTTGGACATTTTTAGTGAATTTGAGGCTTTTCAAAGGCCTATATCTCTTGTTGGGAAGGTTAAATATGGTTTTGGAGATTCTCTCTTCCTTGAAGAACAATATGCAAATCCCCAAGATATAATTCAAGACCAAACACACTATGTTATGGAACCACTTGAAGATAAATATGATTCTTCGCATATGAGTAAAGAGGTAATCATGTTTGATGTGAGTTCAAATTCTAAGGAACAACATGAGGTGAATCTTGAGTACATGATGAGTATGTAATCATTAGAAACATGTTTTTTACTAATAAACTAGTTAAGATTATGCCAAAAGAGTTCACAAACATTAGGTCTACTCCACCAAACATCATATCCAAAGATCAACTTGCTCTACATCATTACTCATCTCATGGAGGAAGAATTTTTAGAAATTTTTCATTTGATCTATGAGGAAGATGTCTTAAGTGTATTTATTGATGTTAGTGTTATTATGTTTTGATTTACGTAATTGATTTACATCACAATTGTGTGTGTCTCTTGATTTAGTGTTTTGTTCTTATTTTTATATGTGTTTTGGAGGCATTTAATTTTATTTGCTTGTTTAAGGCATTTAAAATCAAGTCTAAGGTCCAATAAGGTCTGAGGTTGAGTGATATGTGACTCTATAGACTAATATATGGACTAGGAAACTAGTTTAAGGTGCATATTAGGCATGAAATCACATTAGGTCACCAAATATGTTAGCCAAAATTTTCCACCATAGGTAGGTGCAATTAAAAACTTTGATGTACTTTATCTTAACTTTGTTGATATCCATTGTGAAGGTATTATATTGGTTTAATGATATAGGGTGATAGGTAGTGTGTCTTACTTGACAACTTACAAGGTCCTCTAAGATGGTATAATGAGAAATAGGGATAAGTCACTTGGTTTTATCATCAATTGATAATTATTTATATTCTTTGTAATGTGTTTATAAAAGTTCAAGATTAGTTTGGAGAAATTAAGGTAGTTATTAATACTTGTCTCATGTTTATTCAAGCTATTTCATGTCAAAAATAATGTTATCCAAGATATTTCAAATATAACATAAATCAAGGAAGGTAATGTTTAATTCATTTGACACCTATACAAAATATATTGCATCACTTTGGCCCATACAAGTGTTTAAATAACATTGATGTTTCTCATTTCTAACATATTTTCACCTTTGAAATTCCTTTATTCTTGTTTCAACATCTAAGAGACCATAATGTCAGGTTTTGGTAGTTAAGAATGTGTTTTAATTTTACATCCACATTATTCAAGTCAATAAAAATCCCATGAACATCTTGTATGGAGATCCATCAGGCCATGTTTTCATTCTTTTAGGTTTATCATGCAAAACTAGGTCCTTGGATATGAAAATGGAGTGGGAATTGAAGGGAAAGTGTCAAAAAAAATTTAAGATAGAGACATCACTACTAAAGTATCTATTTTTATCCATTATGATCATAAATAAGCTCTAATGATGTTTATAGGGTATTAAGAGACAAAAACCTATTGAAATCCTATATCAGGTTGTTGGAAAACAAATGAATCTAGTAGGTTTAATGATGGTTTATAAATAAGTAGAGGAATTAGATAAAAATTATACTAGGGGATATTAACCCCCCATTACCTTTCATTTTTTTTGAAGTTTAAAGTTTAAAGCCCTCAACTCTATGAAACATCCTTAAGAATGTAAACCTCTATAAAACCCTATAAAATACTAGCTCAATTTTTTACCTGTAATTACATTTTAGGGATTTTTGGAAACATGAGGTAATTTTAATAGGATATATGGGGTCTCATAGGTCCCCAAAAAACATCACCAATCCATGATCATATCTACAAATGGGCCAAAAGTGAGGGTTTGAGCCTACAACATAGACCTATAGGTCAACATACAAAAAGATGTTGAAAACATACATTTATCATTGGTTTAGAGGTTTGAAACCTTTTTTTATAAATAAATACCATATATAATGTTATTATGATTATTTAGATCATTTGGAAGAGGAAGAGAATACCAAAATAAAACTGTTAGGTTCAAGATGATATTACAACCAACAAACCCTTGAAATGGGATAAAGTAAGATCTGAAAGTTTCTTGAGGTCAAAATGATTGAAATAACATATATAAAATTTAGGGGAGATGTATTAGGAATTTAAGAATCATCTTCAATCAAAGAGAAATCAATTTGAAATGCTGAAGATCAAAATAGTCTTCTCGGGTCCAACATACAGGCTTGAAAGTCAAGAGGTTTTCTTTTTAGGTGTGAATTAGCTCAAATAGTTGCATGGGATTAAATGGAATTTTGAATTTTTTAATGGGTATTTTTAATCAAATTTTATGAAATTATATAATCCATCAAATATCATAGCTCTATGAACTATGGTTAAGAGGACAACCACCTCAAAATCATTGTTTTGCCTTATGAAAAACTTGAGAGGGCATGGGTTTTTGCTCAAAAATTAGATGAAGAGATGCATTGGTATAAATATAATTTGGAGATATTTAATAGGTCCCCATTCTATAAGTTTTTGAAATTGAGATTTCCTAAAAAGTACCAGTCTTTATGAACATTTATTAAGAAGTATACCTACTCAAAACCCTTGTGAACACCCAAATAGGAACTTGATGTCTAAGTTGTGATTATTAAGTGGTCCAAATTACCATTAATTATTTTATAAACATATTATTTACCTATATTTATCCTATGGGTGCTTGAATAATCCATTTAGTGGCATGTTTGAAGTGTAAAAAATAAGAAAATGGTCTATTTTTGTAGGTTGTAGGCCTAAATCAAGACATATAGACTCAATCATGAGCATGTTGAAGATTTAAATTCAAGGTTGGAAAATATTCACACCACACACACACACACACACACACACACACATATTATAGGGTTATAATGAAACATTCCAAGTTATGTATGGAGGTCATAATGGTGTTTGATGTAAAACCATGCCTTCAAGCATATATATAGGCCTATCTCTAAAAGTATGGGAAAGTCACCAAGGGTTGTTGTGACTTTGATCACCATAAAGGTTTATCAAACACTTGAAATCACTAATATACTCTTTACACATCTTTAACAAACCTTTACTAAAAAAAATATGTTTTCAAAGGATTTCTAAAATGCCAAAAAGAGTTATACATAGTCTAAAGAGTACATATAGTATTCCAATATAAAGAACTAGTTGTTTGAAGATGATTTAAAATTATCAAGGATGGTTTTGGAATTTAAAACTGGTATAAATGGGAAATAACAATATTATTGGACCTAATTACCCAATAATTACATTTATAATAGCTTGAACAAAAGAAAATGCAGATCTACAAGTCTATAGACCTACATGTTTACATTTTCAAGCAAGTGAGATGAACATTGCATAGAAGGATGATGGTTGAAAAATTAATGAATAATTACATACATTATGAGATGATTAAATATACTGATGGAGGATAGAAAATAAATATCATTTAAAAAAATCAATTTCTTTCTCCCTAACAAGCTTCAGACTCAAAAAAGACTATAAACATACCAAGAGCTTTCCTAATTAGTCCTATTTATAAATAATTAAATAATGTATGTCATGTTTGCATTGGATTGGATGTTTTTATTTATAGAGGAAGTCTATTATCTCCATAATAAACTATGGGTTCAAGTTTATATAATAATATAAGGATGGAAAATGAGATAAGACACCTACAACCATGAACATAGTCCTAAAACATGCACATAATTGTGGAAATTGGCATTTTTTAAGATTGACCAAGGGTAAATAACACTTATAGGAGATGAGGAATGTTGGGGAAGACTCAAAATAGCATTTTTTAAATCTTGGAACACCCCATAACTCAAAATATGCATATTCTTAGCTCTTGATCTACTCAGGCCCATGTATGGTCAAACTAGGGATAAAAAGTTTATAAAAAACCTAATTTTATGTTCCATAAAGTATTTTGTAAATTTATATTGTTATTATACATCTTTATATGATATTGAGATTGTGGGCTTGCATTAGGACTAATTGAGAAAAATAGAGGCTAAGAAAGTAGGTCTACCTTGAGAGTTAGATCATGAAATTTGGGGTGAAGCTATAATGGGATAATGGGTACACATATATGAGTTTATTTTTATTTGATTTGTTCTCAATCTCTCAAACCAAGGATATTTTCACTAAAATAGGGATACAAGGAATAACTCTGCCTACACAGAAAATATGAGAATGATGAATGAATTTGTATAATAAAAGTATAAAAATGGTTGGATTAGGTATTTTAATATATTTATAGTGAAATTAAATAAATTATACTCTATTAATTTGAATTATCAATTCATAATCAATCCAAATGGGTAATTTCAAGGAATATAGATGAGTCACTAAGGTGAAGAAGTAACTCCTATGCTAGTTTGAGAGAAATATCATTGAAATAAGTGAACACATGTTGAAAAAGGGAGTTTATGAATATTTATTTACCTAATTTATTTATTTTAACTTTCCTCTTCATGATGTGACATTTGTCATGGGCTTGTCCAATGCTTCTCTCCTCTCTCCCTCTCATTCCCTTCTATATGTATGCATTATTTTAGTCTTGAGATGATCCTCCCACTAGGAGTATAGAATAACCAAGATATTTTATATACTTATTGATCAATAATATGGTTATTTTACCTCATTATATGGTTTTTTTAATTTTGAATCAATAAATTTTTAATCTAGGCAAGTGTAGACTTATCTCACCTTGTCTTATTATCCTATTCATCTTACCTTCTTGCAACTTGTTTCTCTATTGAAGGTTGTGAAGAGCGTCATTAGGGGTTATAAGTGGATTATAAGTGGAAAACATATTCCATTATAATCTCAAATTTAATTACCTCTTTTTAAATCACTGATATGATAGGTTCTTCTAGGAGAAGTTTATGCTTATGGCAGTAATGCACTTGAAAATCATTGGTAATTGTCTTAACATTTGGTGCATCACCTCCCTTTTAGCTTATGGTTTTCTCTTACCCTTTTCATTGTTATTAATATCTTAGTTTTTAGTTATTATGTGATTCATCAAGGTATCTATCCCTATTTATAGGTTAAATCCATTTTTTAGGGCACCCACACCTAAGATTGATCCCATGCTATCACTAAAATGAGGAGGCTTGAATAACCTCCTCAAGGGTGTAAATTTTGTTGATAACAAGTACATATAACTATTATTTTTATTAATTTTAAATTTATTTCTTATCTTATATGTTATGAGAATATCAACTTACATTTTTAATACAACATATGCTCATAGATGTGGTAGTTGTTGGTGGCTTCTTAGCTTTATTCCATTCATTCTATTTAAGATTGTGATTTATATACCTAATTTAGGTCTCAAATTAAATTAAATATATTATCATGAATCATTTATAAACATAAATGTAAATTTTAATCTCACATAGGTATTTTTATTATTTAAAATTGATACTTAACATAACAAAGTTAAGGAGTTAAGGTATAAAGGTGCTTATATGGGATTATAAACACTTTCTATAAGTTATGTCATGTCATTAAATTAAAGGTCATGAAGTATTGTGTGCCTTACATAAAATCTTGTTGGAATATGCACAAAAGTACTTATAATTGTAATATATTTTCCTTTATTGATGTGTCTTATTAGGAACTTTTCAAGTAACATTCCTATTTGGTGGACAAATTGTTGGAATCAGTTTTGGTAAAGGTTAAAAGTTAAAAAAAATGTTGGGTTAAATTTTGGGGTTTACAACGTATGTGGTATTAGAGCATGGTTCAACCCTAGGTAAATTTAAGAAAACATTAGTTAAAGTTGTGTTGAATGTTTCATATGATGGTGAGATCTAGAGACAAAAAATATGTTAGGAATGATGGAAGTGATCTTGTTGATAATCATGATCAGAATGATCATGAAAACATAGATGTTAATCTTGATCATAATAGAAGTAAAGCTGATTAAAATGATATACCTAAAAAATAGGATAGGAACATTATTTTTAATGAAATTTTAGGTGTACTACATAAAATTAAAATGTAGATGGAAGGGTATGATCAAATATTGACCAATTTATAAAATCTATAATAAAGTGATCATGAAGAAGATATTTGAGGTGGAATCTAATGAAACATGATGTTTTGGATCCCATCATCAAGGATACAAAAAATATTATTCCTCCCACATTATTTGGTGGAGATGTTAAGGATGCCATTGAGGCATGGTTGATTAACTTGTATAAATATTTCACTCTGCATAACATAGGCTCTAATATCAAATCTTGCATAAAAACCTACTAATTGGTGGGTGATGTTTCTTCAGAGTTGAATCACTTCTGTGATCTTAAGGTTTATGATTTCATTAATAAATCATGGAAAATATTTGATAAATAATTCATAAAAATATATGTGAATGATATATTTAAAGAGCATAAAATTAAAAAAAAAATTTATTGAAGCAGGGAACAATGTTTGTTTCTATGTATGAAAATTAGTTTCTTAGTCTCCTACATCATGTGAATTACATCTAGGATGAAGAAACTAAAGTTATAAATTTTAAGTTAATATTTAATTAATTAATTATGAATGATGTGAACATGACTAACCATTTTACTTCATATGATGCACTATAATCAACACATCATGATAAATAAATGAGAAGACTCACTAGAAAGAAAGCCAAGATTATTGAAAAAATAAGATGTAAAATTAAACCAAGTAAAAAATTCTCCTATAAGTAAAAATTTCAAGAAAAATTATTATAAAAATAATTTTGATAAAAGAAAAAATTATACAAGAAAATTTTATAATAATAATATAAACTTTAATTCCCAACCCTTTGTGAAAAAGGGTAATGTAAATAGAAACCAATATTAGTATAGATTACAAGGCCATACCGCATGGGCTGATACTATTCCTTTGCCTTATAAAAATGATGTGACATGATGGGAATGTGGTGAAAATAATTACCAAAAAGACTACCCTTGGTTTTGAGTCAATAAGAGCTCAAATCATAAATTTTATGCTATTGTACATAACATAAATGTAGACCTTCAATCCACTCCAATTAAATCTTGGTATATAATTTCTAGTTTTCTCTTCACAGTTTTAATTGATTCAGGAGTTAATTATAGTTTTATTTCTCATATAAGTGATTTTAAATGTAAAAATAAACCATCTATACTAAGATAAGTATGGGAGGTAGAGTTCAACACCAAGAAAGGGGTGGTTGTTTTTTAATGTCTAGAATAGGTTGAACTTGATCTAGGATATTTTAAAACTCATGTAAATCTAATTTTGGCTCCATTGGTATCATATGACCTAATTTTATGGGATGGATTGGTTATAAAAACATCAAGTGAAGATTAAATAATTCAATAAAATAATCTAATTTCTTAATGAAGGCTATAAAACTCTATAAATCCAAGGTATCATCAACCATTCAATCAAAAATATTCTTTTACCCTTACAATAGAAAATAGTGATAAAAATTAGTTAAAACCCTATTATATTAAAATCAATGAGATTTATGAATAAAATTTATTGATTATATAATATTATCCTATCCTTGAAGAATTGGTAGACACATTTCCTAAGTACTAACCACGATTACCTCCAAAAATAGAATATGACTTTTTGATTGACATTATACCTAGGTTTGTACCTACAATCAGAGCCACATACTAAATGAATGTGAAAAAAAAAATGAGATATTAAGGTTTAACAATAAGAATTTATGGATAAATGGTTGACTTGGCCAAGTATGTCACCTCGGGGAGATATAGTTTTATTTGTCAAAAATAAAGATGGTACTCTTAGGTTTTCCATTGACTACCTTATGTTGAATAAGGTCACCATTAATAAAAAATACCACATCCTAAAGAATGATTATATTTTTGATCAAATGTATTATATAGTATATACCTTCATTCATGGTATCACCAACTCTGTATCAAATAAGATGTTCATAATTTTTTATTAGAGTAAGGTACGGTAATTATGAGTTTATAATTATGCCCTTTGGCCTAACAAATGCTCTTTCTAATTTCATGAACCTGATGAATAATGTTTTTGTATATGTTCTTGATCAAATTATATTTATTTTTCTTGATGACATTTCAATCTACTCTAAAAATGATTATGAAGATGAAAAACATTCATGAATAAATTTTTAAAGGATAAGACAACATAGGTTGTATGGTAAAATATCTAAATGCTCTTTTCACCAAAGTGAAATTAACTATTTGGGGTAAGTGATTTCCAAGAATAGCCTCAAAGTGGATTCTACAAATATTTTATCTATTAATGATGGGATAAATCTAAAAAACATGCATGAATTGGATAAT